>SZYD01001526.1:0-63998 GCA_009363875.1 Mikania micrantha | reverse complement strand
CGGAGCAACTTTTTGGAGCGAGTAATCGGGGAGTTATCGGGAAATACTCGGGAGTACTCGACCTCGGAAGAGTCGGAACAACTCCTTATAAAGCGAGTGCTATAGAGTTGTAGTGTTGTACCATTGATGTCATTCAAAGATCTTTCTTAGGGTTCGTTTTGAATTACACAACTACCATCAAAACCACATATCTTTGATCAGGGAAATCCGGACTCCTGTTTTACGTTGTTATCGTTGTTGAATAATTGGATCAAAGCAACAACCAACTCAACGGTTATATGAAACCACATGACTCTACACTACATTTTTAAATCAAATGAACTACTTCACCAATAATCACAATAATATCGTAGCAATTTATTTATACTAAAATTATAATTTGTTCTCAAAGCTATGTATTTAATTTCAACTAATTACTAATCAGTAATAAAATAAACAAATATTATCTTGATCAAAATAAACTATAATTTAATAAACAAAAGGTCATCAAGATTAACCCTTCAGTCAACTTGCGATTCTAGTCACGTTTGTGAATTTAATTTTGAAATCTAGAACTTTGATTCTTACCTTTGGTAACTCTGAAACGATGGTCTTTCACTGATTAAACGAAATATTTAAACAGTTATAGGTTAGGATTCAATGATGTAACTATGTTTTGTATTTGGGTATAAATATACCCCTAATTGTGACCCTAAAATACACAATCAAATACAATTATATTTTACACACACTTGAAAATTTATTTCCCTGCCAAACTTTTGATTCTTTTGATTTGCAGACATCTAGTCCTTTTTGGTATGCATGTAATCCTTGCAAACTGATTTTGCTTATGATGTATAGCATAAAATGTGGTTGTTTTATAACGTTCGGGTCGACACTTTATTATTATTACAAAACCTACTACTTATAGTACTCATCCATACCAGGATCTCCGAGTTTGACTCTAGTTCGGCTTTGGCCTGGTTTGGGCTTTCTTCGACCTCCCTCCTCTTTTGCTTCTGGTTAAGTCAATGTTTTCGTAAAAAGACTAAACATTTAAACGAAATATCTTACAGAGGTTAATTGGTCGAGTGGTCGAACTAGGGCAAAGCATGGTTTGGGGGGGGGGGGGGGATTGCCTCTTTTTTTTTGTTTTAAATATTGGTTTGTTCCCCTTGTTTTCAAAAATTAACATGTGTTGAGAGTCTCATGCATTTTTGTCACTCCTTTTAAATGTTCAAGCTCTGCCACTAGTTTCGATAAGGCTAATAACCATTTAACATTGTAAATACTTATAAAAACTAAAAAAACATTATATTATTATACATACATTTAAACAAAGATAACCATGCTTAAAGAAATATATATTTTGGTTTTAGTGTTTTATCTTTTGAATTTTAGAGGAAAAAAAATCAGCCTAACCATCGTTTGGTTCGTCGGTTCAATAGGTCCAATAAGCAATTGGCTGGTTGAACAGATAGCTGTCCAAACAACTTATTTTGAACAGCTGGCCGCCGGTTTCCAGCCCTACTGACTGCTCCGGTCCGATTTTAACTAACACTACTGGGTTAAACTCTAGACCTCTGTCCAAAATAGACTGGAATCTGGCATAATGTTCGTTGTTTTCTAGAGATTCCACACCAGATTGCATTAGGGGCCACGATTCTTGGTTTGCCGTTGCCAAAGGTACACATCTATTTTTTAATTTTATAAGTACCCTTTTCACTAGATGTGTCAATTTTACCCATATCAAAAGAAATAGATTGGTTTGGGTAAACAATTGTAGTATAATGGGTTGAAATGAGTTATATCATAATATTGAATGAGTTTGAGACAAGTAGCACTTAAACACAATGCGGGTCAAGATGGGTAACCAAAAAAACTATGTAAATGCAAGAGATTCAAACATTTAATGATGATTAATAACATATTTGATGAAAAAATCACTAAAAAACATCCAAATAGATTATTTGTTTACTTATAACACATCTTAAGTTAAACTAAATTGATGTTTTTTAAGAACAATCCATTTATACCCGAACAGACTCTGCTTAAACCCGTTCTGACCCATACCCATCCTAACCCGGACCCGTTGTGACCTGTTACCACCCGACCTAACCCGCCAATTTTACCAGACATACTATTCACATTACAGTGTGTTTTCATATTTTATTTTACTCTATTGATTGTTTGTGGCACAAAATAATCTGCAATACCTTGGACTCTTGGAGATACCATAAAAGAATTAATATATGGTATGGTAATTGGTAAGATTAAGAAGAAAAATAGGTCTTTGCTTCAAAATCAAATATTAGTTATAAATCATTATATATTTGACGTATAATAATTTGCTTGGGTTAATTGTATATTAGCATGTGCGTTATGTTCCTGAGTTTATTTAAAGAAAGAAAAAAAAGAAAATGAAAGAGAAAGAGAAAAGAAAACATGTTTGTGTTTTAAGTTTCATTTAGCGAGATAAGGAAAAGGAAAATAAACATGTTGTGTTTTCGAGTTTATTTAAGGAAGAAGGAAAAAAAAAAAGGAAAACTAGGCAAAATTATTTAGTATTATTTTTCTTTCGAAAATGTTAGCAAAGTATACAATTCTTTCATTTTCATTTCATTTCATTTCCTTTGGCTGTTATCTCCTAATAAAAACTCGTGAACATAGCGGTAATTCTCTACTTGGATCTAAGGTTGAGTTGTGCTATTCATTAGCTACTCGACATGTAATCAGTAAAAAACTTGAACTAAGGGTGTTAATGAGCCGTGCTCGAGCTCATAAAAGCTCAAGCCCAACTCATTTAATTTACAGAAAACTTGAGTTTGAGTTCGACTTTCAAACTTTATTCCATTTGATAAAGCTCAAGCTTAGCTCATAACTACTTATTTAGGCGCGTGCTCGGATCATGCTTCGCTCGTTTATTATCTATTAATTATTTAATTAACTAATTTTTATATACTTGTAAAAAATTATATTGATATACATAAAATACATAATTTGGTAATTTTTAAATTACATGCTTGTTTAGGCTTACTAGGTTAATAGAACTCAATAAACGATGCTCAGGTTTTAGTAACACATTAAGCTTATGTTTTACTTTTAGATCATTTAAGTTCAGCACTTCAGCTTAATCCAAACTTTTAACGAGCCAGCCCGGTTAATTTGAGAGCCGATCGATCAACGTGCTTACACAACCGAGCCCAAGCACAAATATAATTTACCCTAGATCCCTAATTACGGTCTATTCTGTTCATCAAACAGTTTTCATCGCATTGTTGAATCGTCATCGAAAACTCCGACCGGTAAAAAGCTAATCCTTGAATTGAATCATAGCAGCCTTCGATCTTCACCGATTTCTCGGTTACCAAGAACGAAAGCAGGCAAGAATCAGATACGCACGGTTCAAATCGATTTACATAGCTGCTTCCACACATCTCATCTGCTTCTTTCCGTAGGTGTTTTCGCCCCTTTTTTCCTTGATTATGAAGTGTGTGTGTGTGTGTTTCATTTTCATACAAAATTCAACTATTCAAGAGAATAGATAGATAGACCTAACAGTAGTTTTTGGAAAGAAAAAATATTGCCGTTAGAACAGTAGTTGTTTTGAAATCAAAAAACTAGTCTGTTCTCACCTCCTAAATTGTCATGTCAGTACTCTAGTTGATTAGAAAATATTAGTATTTAGCATTTAGAATGGGTAATCATATTCTCAAACCCATCACACCCTGTATACACATCGTCGTATAGGCAATCATCATATTTTTAGACATATGAGGCGTATAGCAGCAATCATTATATTTCAGAAATTTTCAATGTTAACGATTAGACTTTGATACGACATGTATAAGCAAGTCTCGTATAGCTCATATATGAGGCGTAAACGTAATTATTTATTGTCGAATCATTGGGTGTCAGAGGAGGCTATACGTGCATAGTGATAGTGTCCGTGGGTGTCAGAAGGAGCCATACGCGAGTAATCATTGTCGAATCAGTTAGAGGGGTTATACGCCTCGTATTTAAAATAAAAAAAGATGGTGTGTAAATAACTAAACTCTTTAGAATTTAGGCTATTTAGAAGAAACAAGAAATCAAGTGTCTCTAAACTAAATAATGAGAACTAAAATTTTCGGATACCTTTTGGTGATCGTAAGAGCTGACAAGTGACTATAAGTTGATGATAATGTTGGTCATCATGTATACTCATGTTAATTAATCGAATTAATTGATCATGTTGGTCAAATATTATCTGAAAGAATCAAGCTTCAACCGTACATAACCTAACCTAACTATATAATGGGTCAGTTGAAAAATATAACTCAACGAGCACAACTTCAAAACTGACATTGGTGGATATCTGTTCAAATAATTATAAATAAAAACCAAACAATCAAAAATTAGATTAAGAGATACATGATCTAGTTATCTTTTATCCAGTTATCATCTTCTTAACTGTTCTGTATCGATTTACTGCCTTATCAATTATCGCCTCAATTTCCCCTTTGATTTTCCCCTTCAAGAACAACCCTTCAATTTCAAGAACTTCTAATGACGTTTTTGCTCAATACCAACTACATCAAAGTGACAAAGTCTTGCACAAATCAACATATACATGTATAAGTTTTAAAGTTGAATAGTGTTAGGCTCGGCTCATTTACACCTCTACAATTATATGCCAGATGCTAATGTTTTTTGGATGCGTGGTTCTTTTGTAACCTCATCGTTTTGTATTTGGGCAGTTATTACGCTTTTCTTCCTGCTAAACACACGATTTCGTGTTCTCCTAAGTCCTAAGGTCAGTATGTTTGTTGTGCGTATGCAGTAACTTTACATCAAGTCATCAACTGAATTTTTTGTGTTACATTTTTTTGCCTTTGCAGGATATGTAGAAAGGAACAAAGAATTAATACAATCCCTTTACCCCATTTAGAAATATTGATTACTCCATGTCGAATCAGGTTAAGCAAAAAAAAACTAAACCCTTATTACGAAAAAGGAAATCTTCCTCACTTGGTGATGGGCATCAAACGCTGGCTCAATCACGCTGGCGTGCGTCTATACTTGCAAAACGTGCTTCCGAAAATCCGTTTGTTGCTTCCTCTTCTTGTTCAGGCTCTGGTGATCGCGATCGAGTTTGCGAACACTGTGGAGCATGCTTTTTGAGCCCTGAAAGTATTGTGTCTTCTCCTTTATGCCAAAGACTCGGATATAATCAGTGTTGTAATTGTAAGGCTGGTCGGGTAAGATTGCATTTTTCAAAGGAACTATCTGGTCATTTCAGTTACTTGGTAGTTTTTTTCTGTGGGTATACATGTCGCATCGCGTGGGGAATTTCACTAGTTAGAAAATGAACTTTGAGTTAGAAACTTACTCTTTTAGCACATGTATAAATTCAAAGTATATTATGTTTGGGTGATTACAAGTAAACCATATGAATAGATAGAAAGAAAGATACAAATATACAATAGATATGGTTTATAACGTTTTCGTGTTTCGCTCTGACTGATATCATGTTTTCGTGTTTCGCTCCGGTTAATATCATATTTAAATAGTATCAAGGAATTGGGAATGATTCACATAAGGGAAACGCATGTCGTTATAAATTTGGTTATGACGAAATTACGTACAAGAGTGAAGCTATTTAGGGGCTAGGGGCGACCGCCCCTCTTTTACCGTCCGTAGTGTTATTTTTTCGACCGAAATGTTATTTTTAGTTAAAAGTAGTGGTTTTGCCCCCTTGTTTCAAAAATTTAACATGTATTTTGGGTTTCAAAAATTTTCGTCCTCTCACTTAGTCCAAGCTCCGCCACTCGATTACATATGAATTGCAACTAATGTTTCTATTACTATTACTAAGTGGTTTGGTTGCGGGGAATAGTTTGTCGGTTGATTTAATTAATTACTACTTATAGGCGTTAACTCCGATAAGGTTTTTGTCCAAAGCTCTAAATACGAAATCAACAAGCATGTTAACTTTTAAATAATAAATTGCAAAAAGTAGCATGCTCCTCATAAAATTTTGAAACAATACTGTTAATAAAATAGTATCGTTTATAGTCTACCGGTATTCTATTAACTTTTTTACGAGATGTCTTGGTTCAGAGTCTTTACGAGAGCAATTTGCTTCTGGATGAGGATGAGGTTTTCCTAATAGGTATAGCCTAAGCTATGGATTTTCTCATAAGGAGTAGGACACCATGGGTATCTCTGGGAAACCATATACGTTGCCTACAAAAATGCTAGCAGTAAGAGACCACGACACACCTGGTTTATTATTGCTTAAAAATATTTTAAGGAAAAATGCGTGAGGTTCTAACAGAGTTCAGTTGTATTTATTTTGATTGTTTACACGTTATAAGTATAAACAGAATATACACATCGGTCATCACAAAAATCATCTACTAATAAAACTATTATCACAAAAAGAAAACAACATATATTAAAGAGAGTCAAATAAATTAATAGCTACTTGTGAAAAAAATAATAACTCATTTCATGTCTAATAATTTATTTTTTGAAATAATAAAATTGAAATAAATGAATAAACAAAATTTTGGTTTATTATATTTTGAATTTTCATTTATTGTATATATATTATTTTTCAAACATTGTTCTGATGCATAAATTAGAGGGCATTTACGTAATTAGTCAAATTTTTATTCCGAGGAGAAAAAAAGGGAAGATGATCGTCAAGCAATTCTAATTTCTAACAACCAACGTATTATTCTCTTGTGTTCTTCGCATCCCCAAAAGCCACTACTGTCCCTCCATCGCTGTTACTAAACCCCTGTTCTATCTCTAATCCTTCTGTTCTTCAGTCATAATCGTTAATCCGACTTAACTGTTCGTCAAATTTACAATGTAAGTGGTTTCTGTGGTTAATTTATTATATTTTGCTATCAATGTTTAGGGTTTAATGCTATCTACCCCGTATAAGTTCCTCATTCGATTTTGAGTCGATTTTGTTTTGATTTTGAGTTAGTGCTGTATTGTAACGAGTGATGAGTGATTTGTATAACTAAATCGACGTGATTCTCTGTTTTGTTACAGTCGATGGATATGGAAGACCGGATGAACACGCATTATAGCACAAGTTCAACTCCCTCTGGTAACCTTTCTCTCGCACTATGTATGTATCTAGGTATATGCATGAATTAGCTTTGTACAAATTTTTTTGGATGGTCGCTTAATATGACCTAAATCCATGATTGCTCGTTTTCTGTGATTTATTTTTATTTTACAGAATGTTAATTTGTTCTATCATGCATCAGCAACTTAATTCTTTTATTTCAAGTTGATGTGTTGGCAAGATAGATGTGTATGTAAATGCAGTAATTGCAATTGTTATGCCTCAAGATTTATATAATTGCATAGAGCTTCTTGCTGTAAGATATCTATATGCTGTAACAATTAAATAAACATTCCAAGACTGGTGTAGAATATGCATTATTGGCTAAAGTTGGGGTTAATGATCTTTGGTCAATGAGATGTCTTCATTTATCATCTATTTTTGCAATTGTAGCAAATGAGTGAGATGCAAATTCTTGTTGTAGAAAAATCTTGTTTGGTTATACATTTTTTAAACCATGAGCACAGTCAATCAACACAGGCCAATATCTGCCACTCAAACATGTTGGATTTATGATTTGAATATAAGTTTGAAGGGTAGAAAGTTCTCACTATCTGTGGTTTCCTTCTTTACGTTTATTTCAGGAAAATTTATGGGACAACCAATCAACAATGAAGAAAATGCATCTCCAAGCCCACTGTACACTCGGTGTGTATTTGAAGCAAACAAGTCAAAGAAAACTGTTGACTACACTAATCCATTTGCTATTAGAGACCGGATGCAAGAGCTTGATTCACTTAAATATGGGTCTGTTACGAAAGATATTGAAGATCTTATTTTGCTAAGAAAACAGATGCTGATGCCTTCTTTTAAGCGGTTTCCCTCACTTGGGGCTGATTTAATGCAGACACATCCTGTGAAAAATGAGATTCCCACCACAAATCCTGGGGGAGATATTGTTATGAATGATGCTGACAATGTTCATGATACAAATGCACCAGATACTGTTGTTACCATCGACTCAGATGATGATGAACCCACAATTGGGAGGCCTTTCCAACCGTATCGAGATGTAGTCTTAAACAAGCCTGAAGGGCAGTTTTCAATGAAACAATTTTTGGTAAGTTGTCCAAATTTTTGGTTGATTTAAGTGAATATCTGGTATAACCTTCATGCTTTTTTAACATATATATATGTCAGCCCTCGAAGGACAAAATAAAATTGCACTAATTTTAACTTTATTTTACTTAATTCTAGTGAAAATAATGTAAAAAGTGTTGGGTTGGTCAGTTAATTAGTCATCATGAGCCGAGGGTCTCAATGGAAGCAGTCTCTCTCTTTTTCTACGTAGAGGTAAGGATGTCTGCATCTTACCTTCAGTTAAACCCTACCTTAGTTTTGCTAATGGTGGAATATACCTAGTACGATGATGATGATGATGTGTGACATGCTTTCTCATAGAAGAAGCCAAATGGGTGGGCTGGTAAGATGTCAAAACAGTTCACATCAGGTTGACCCACAACCCTGTTTTGTTGATTATTCTGTTTTTTATGAATAGCAGTTGTATCAAATATAACTAATTATACTATTAAAATAGTAACTAAATGTATTTGAATGGCGTGATTTTGGAGGTTGTAAGCATGACTTACAACCTGTTTCACTTTTTGCCTAGTTTTTTAGTTTACCAATTATATTCTTTGGGGATAAAATATGAACTAGAGAAATTAATTTTGGTTCATTAGCTGAAATGATAACCACTTTTACTTACTGATTTGCAAAATATATTCTATATCTTACTTAGTTTCAGAGAGAGACGAGCAAGTGGCATAAAATTCTGATTTGAATTAATGTAAATTATTTACTATAAGATGTTTCATCACCATGCAGGAGGGAGATTATGCTCAAGGTATATCTTCAGGGGGGAAAGGAGGTGGTGGTGGTGGTGGACGAGGGAGAGTAAAAGGGAAAGGGAAAACAGGAAGAGAAATAAAAGGAGATGCGGAAAAAATTCAAACAAATATTGCTGGGTCAACAGATGTTGAAGGCAAGAGTCTCGATGATGATGCAGAGTTTCAAAGGAAGCATGATAAAGGTGAATATGTCGGTGGTGATTCTGACTCAGATATGGAAGAAAATGATCCACACGCTGATGGTTTAGCTGATATATGGAAAGAAATGAACTTTGGATTGGAGTCGTCAAAGGTACTTTTATTTATTTGTTATTTCATGTTCACATGCCAATATATTATCATAATTATGCACAAACAAAAGAACGGGAAAAAGGCTTAAACAAAGGTTTAACTCATTAATATATGTATTAAATGTGATAATTTCAACCTATTTATAAGAAAACCATTCAATTGGGGTAGTTATATATGTAACAGGTGAACCATGCAAACTATAAAAAGCAGGGGTGTTCATCGGGTCGGATAACGAGTTATTCGGATTTGAATTTTTTTGGTATATCCGAAACCCGACCCGAAGATCAAAATATATTATCCGACCCAAAAAACCCGAAAACTGTGATTTTTACATCCAAATAACCCGAACAACCCTAATAAACCGGGTTTATTCGGATATCCGACCCGAAAAACTAGTTCTTGGCTATCCGAAACCCAATCCGAATCTAAAATCATATTATCCGACCCGAAAAACCCGAATTAGATTTCAGATGAGGTTTTTTCGGGTTTTGGATACGATTCGGATTTCAGATGTTTTCGAATTTCGGATATTTTGAACACCCTTATTAAAAAGTCAGCTAAAAATGTTTTGGTCAAATAAACATACTGATAATCTCTAATGTGTGTTTGGATGCTTAGAATAGCCTGAATTGTTTAATTTGCAAAAAAAATAAAAATAACATTTTTGTTTTAGCATTACACTTTTTGAATGACATTTTTTTATGCTTATTTTTTACAAAGTTCAAGAAAAACTTGGCTCGTGTGCTGACAATTCAGTCCAATTCTGTGATATGTTAATTTTGCATTGCATTCAGAACTGCTTTTGTACTTGGTTTGATTTTCTTGTAAATTTACTGTTGACCATCTAATGCTCTACTTTACTCAAAGTTATTTCTAGTAAATTGCTGTAAGTGTAATTTTTTTTACCTATACCAGGATGCTGATATGGACATTTCTGTCAAAGAGCATGCAAAGGTAGACGAAGAATGTGATCATTCATTTATCTTGAAAGAAGATATTGGTTATGTTTGTCGTGTCTGTGGGGTGGTTCAAAGGAGTATTGAATCCATCATTGAGTTTCAACGCCCTAAGGTACCTCTGGTTTCTTTGTTTAATATTCACAAATTATTAAACAATATTTTTTAATTTATCAATAAGATATATGAGATTATATTGTTGTATTTGTTATTTGATTTAAATACAGAGCTCAAAGAGTATAAGAACGTATTATTATGAAGGCCAATCTGATAAATCAGGAGAATCAGCTGCTGCTGTTCTTGATGGAGTGAAATTACCTGGAAAAGACTTCTCTGTGGAAGAGATATCTGCTCATCCTAGGCATAAAAAGCAGATGAAACCCCATCAAGTTGAAGGTTTTAATTTTCTCCTCAGTAACTTGATTACTGATAATCCAGGTGGCTGCATCCTGGCCCATGCCCCCGGATCTGGAAAAACATTCATGCTCATCAGTTTTATCCAAAGTTTTATGGCTAAATATCCTGATGCAAGACCTTTAGTGGTTCTACCAAGAGGTATTCTAGCCACCTGGAAGAAAGAATTCAAAAGGTGGCAAGTTGAAGACATACCCCTCTTTGACTGTTATTCCCAAAAAGCTGATAACCGGGCACAACAACTTGAAGTGCTCAAGCAATGGGCCAACACAAGGTCCATATTGTTTCTTGGCTACAAACAGTTCTCTACTATAGTATGTGACAATGATAGAAGCTCAGTTTCTGCCACCTGTCAGGAAATACTTTTGACCTTCCCATCGCTTGTAATATTAGACGAAGGTCACACCCCAAGAAATAAGGACACGGATGTTTTTACCGCGGTTGAAAAGGTCCAAACTCCAAGAAAGGTGGTTCTTTCTGGAACACTCTACCAAAATCATGTCCGGGAGGTCTTCAATATTTTGAACCTTGTTCGGCCAAGGTTTTTGAAAATGGAGAATTCAAGAACGATTAAAAGGCGTATATTAAGTAGAGTGTCAATAGAAACCCGAAGGAACCTTTTTAAGAAAAGCAATGACAATGAGTTTTGTGAGCTGGTTGAACATACATTACTGAAAGATGAACATTTTAAAAGAAAGGTTACAGTAATTGAAGATTTACGTGAAATGACAAGAAATGTTCTTCACTACTACAAAGGGGATTTCTTGGATGAACTTCCAGGGCATGTGGATTTTTCTGTCTTTTTAAATCTTAGCCCTAGACAAAAACGGGAAGTTAGAGAATTGAAGAAAATGGTGAGAAAATTTAAAGTTAGCTCTGATGGTAGTGCTATTTATGTCCACCCAGAACTCAAATCTCTTGTGAAATCTGTAACTAATGACAAAAATGAGGACTATATACACAAAATTGACCTCCTTTTGGATAACTTGAATGAGAGAGAAGGTGTAAAAGCTAAATTTTTTCTCAATCTACTTCGCCTTTGTGAATCCAGTGGAGAAAAGCTTCTTGTTTTTGCTAATTATTTAATCCCTCTAAATTTCCTGCTAAAGTTGACTATGAAAGTCAAAGGATGGACTTTGGGGAAGCAAATTTTTTTGATAACTGGAGAACATGACAATGACGAACGGGAGGTGGCGATGGATCAGTTCAACCAGTCATCTGATGCTAAAGTGTTCTTTGGGTCAATTAAGGCCTGTGGGGAGGGTATATCATTAGTTGGGGCTTCTAGAATTATAATATTGGATGTGCATTTGAATCCTTCTGTGACCCGTCAAGCAATTGGTCGGGCTTTCCGACCTGGTCAGGTGAGAAAGGTGTATACTTATCGACTAGTGGCTGCGGGTTCTCCTGAAGAGGAAGATCATACCACTTGCCACAGGAAGGAGTCTATTGCAAAAATGTGGTTTGAATATAATGAGTACTGTGGTCAAAATGAATTTGAGATGGAGAAAATCGATATTAAAGATTGTGGTGATCAGTTTCTTGAAACTCCATGGTTGAATGAAGATATAAATTCACTATATAAAAGGTTAGTTAAATTACTTCTATCTAGACTAGAGGTGCTAAAATAAGGCAGGTCAGCGGGTTGGGTAATGGATCAAGATGGTTATAGTTTGAAACTTGAAACAGCTAACCTTTTAAAACGGCTCGAACTGGGCTGTCCCACAAACCCTTCTTTTTCTTTTTTTTTTTATTTTACAAATAATTAACTTTTAAGTTTAATTATAAAAGTTTATTATTACAACGAGAATCTAGTATAACAATCAAGAAGGTTCTTAGCATTTCAAAAACACTTTGTGGGAGACTTTTGACCCGTTTGATCTGTTCAACCTGTTAAGGCGAAGTATGACCCAATTGAATCCGTTTACCCTAAAGCAATTCGAAATTGCTGTGATTGTTGATATTTCTCGTGTGTTCTGTGTAGATCATGAATGGTGAAGAAGGCAAGCCATGTTGAATGTTGATGTTCATCTGACTTAGGAATGTTAAGTTGTTGATGTGACTGGGCTGGATTTTTCTTGGTAAATCTTTGATCTCATGCCTGCTAATTCTGAAACTACAATGCCTATGTTTGTTCACATCTTTGAAATGAAATTATTATTTAGGTTAGGTTACATCTATATTGTTCATTTTAATTTATTATTAAAATATATGAAAGAAATCATAAAATGGTAACTCGAACTCCCCTGTTGCTGCCACCATGGGCACCGTCGCCACCACTCCTCATCTGCTGCCACCCCCACCAGCACCAACAACATCCCCCACCATCAGCTCGTTGCCACTGATGCAGCCATCGTAAATAAAATACATTTGGTGAACATATTTTGGTAAAACAACTCATTTCAAGTTTTCAACCTGATTCTATTTTGCCATTTTGGCTCCAACTAGTTTTGACCTGGACTCAGTCTTGTCTTAACTCATGTAGTTTCGAACCACTCAAACTTGCTCGGTTTTTCAGACTTATATAATGCAACGTAGCCTGACTCAAAAAATAACTCAACTTTTGAGGTTTGATTGTTGAGTCCAATCTAGTGGAAAGTCAGATTTTTTTTATTTTTATTTATTTATTTATTTTTGAACAGCCATACTATGATAATACTTCTAATATTCCTTCTTTGCTTGTATTTGAACTCAAACCTTTTTTTTTTATGTTCTTATTTATTAATACATAAGACATGGAAAAAAAGAGAAAAAAGAAAGGAAAAAAAAAAGAAATATAAAAGAGAAAAAAAAATAATTAAAAGAAAACGAAAACAGTCATAAAAGATTTAGATATGGCTTTTTAAGCAAGAATATAATTGTTATTTTTAAATAACAAAATGTTAACATAAAAAATATAGTAATCTTGATTTTTGAAATAATGGATAGAAATACAAGTTACAAACATGTTTTCTGTAACCAATTCTAATAAAGAATGGAATTCATAAACTGAGTAAATATAATAGTTTACTCTAAATTTAAATATGTTTAACATAAATTACCAACTACTACAAATGCCATTAGAATGAACAGTTAAATCCATTTTTCTTAAACAAGAGGTACAAATCATGAATGTAATGGAAAATTTTCATGAAGAAGGTACAAGTCTTGAATGCTAGATATTCGTATTAGACCCAGCACGTTTTGTGAACATGTGGTGTTGACGCTTTTTAAAGGAGTAAACCGGACTTTATAACCGGCCATGCCGCAAATGCAAGACGTAGGAAGCAATCAACTATCTGAGTGTTTGGAGCCAGATGGTGAGGGACACTCATGCTCTCGTATTATGCTTAAACACTTGCTCGTCTCGCTTTGATTATCGCTAATGACCATCGGTGGACCCATAATTTTTTTATGTGGGGCGGAATTTTTTTAGGGTTGTTATGTTCGGATTGGATCAGGCTATGTTAAAAAAAATCAAACTAAATTTCATATTTAAAGATATAATGAAAATGCAATATGACATATAAAGAGATTTTCCAAATTAACGCTTTATTTACAAAATAATTACATTATTGCTTAAATTTCTATCACCAATCGAGTTGCGCAAGTATGACTTCGAGTATATTATGTTAACATGTTATTAAAACTAATAATGAAGTTGTTTAAAATAACTAGCGGTGGTTTGATTTATTATAATTAACAATAAACTTGGTTTTAAATTATTAGGCCACACGGAGTGGGCATCGGGAAGGAGCCGGGGAGGCTTTTGCCGGATTGGGGAAAAGTGGGAACACCGCCCCCCCGAAAGTGGGGTGGGGTGAATCGGGAACCCCTCACCGATTGAAGCCGAGCTGAGAAGAAGGGGTAACCGTTGGTGGGGGGGGGGGGGGGGCTCGACCGTTGGAGGTTTTTAAAAAAAAATCCAATTTTTTTCCTATTTAAACAACTCTAAACAACCACAAATCTCACACTTTTCTCTCATTTTCTACAATCTATACACTAAATTTATAAAATTTTCAAGTAAAATGGAAGGAGGTTCATCCCGTGGTGGGTCGTCAAGCAAGAAATTTAGAAAACTACGACCAAAAAATGTTCAAACGGCTCAAATGAACCCGTTCAACACACCCAAGTATCGTCCACAAATGACATCTCCGAATCAACTGAAACTTCTGCTACGGGTATCGTCCACAAACGCCTTTCTAGGTTTTTTAATTTAATTTTTTAGGTTGTATTCTCTTTTTTTTTTGTATTTTTTTTATTTTAAATTTAATGAATCTTTTTATTTTATTTTATTATTATTATTTTAATTATTGTTAAAATAATTAATTAAAAAAATATTTGAAAATGAGGAAAAGTGGGACGACACCGTGCAAAATGGGGAAAACTGGGGAAATGTGAGGAAAGCTGATGTGACGCTGATGTGGCAACGGGGAAAAGTGGGGAAGCACGGGACGACTCCTAGTGCCCTTAGTTGGGCCTTTTCAACTTGGTTTATAACTAACATTTAGAATTTAAAAGTTTAAGGGAGACGATTATAAAATTTTACGAGGACAATCATGATTTTATATATACATACTACCAAATAAAATTTTTAAGGTAAGCGACTACCCTCCTAAAATTCCATATGGGTACGCCATTGCTGATGGCTAACCAATACAAGATGTTACATTATCACATGTTTCTTACAAGACTATAACGTTGGTCACTTTTGGATACTATGCTATCTCTTACAGCATCTCCTATTACAACTAGATTAGTGATTTTCCTTCATGCTTTTCAGGATTTTTTTTTTTGTAACACGTTAGTAAGTGATGGGAGAACCTTCCTATGCGACATCTGTGTGGTTCCAATCCCCCTAGTCAAGCCTCCATCAATTCTCTTGTAGATGATGGTTACACATAACCTAATTATGAAAACATTCATTGTTTATCGCCAAACAAACTTTTATATCCAAAGGTAGGCTAAGGAAAAATGATAAATTTCTTTAATTTAAAAAACAATAATTTCATATGCATTCCTATAAACTCATCACATACTATATAATTCTAACAAAAACTAAATTTAATTATCATATACATCATTCTAACTTAATCAAAATATCACGTGAATAAATATCCTTTTTAACGTATTTCTTAAAAACATATTTTATAATATGACCATTTTATCTTTAGCTTTCTTAAATATCATATGAATATATATCTTTTTTTAATGTATGAGTAACATACTTGGTAGAGGAATTGACTCTTATAAAGAAGGTCTTGGGTTTCAAAACCAAGCAACAGAGGAATATTGGGTGTAGTATAGGTGGAATAGGAATAAGATAGTATGGTTGTTAAAAAAAATAAAACCATATTTTTACCTAAATTTAAACTCATTTATTCTCATAACTTTTTTGGTTTTGTTTTTTTTCCTTGTTTTCTTTTTAATATTTTACGATTTTATTACTACTTTTTAATTGTTTTTTACAGCGATTTACATTTATTACATTCTTTACAATGATTTTTGTTGATTTTGTGGCCACTTTTTTTTTTCTTTTGTTTTCTGGTTTCATTCCTGTTTCTGCTAGTTTTTTTTCACTATGATTTCTAGCACCTTTACAACAATTTCCAATTTACATATACAGCAATAAACATAAAGCAAAAACATTGAACATATGATATGAAAAAGGCATGTAAATATCACAATCTACTTTTGCATTAGCCATAAGTTATAGTAGATCAAGATAGATTATTATTATACATGCAACAAGAAATTGAGGAATAAACAAATGACAATCAAATAAGAAACAAAATAATGAAGAAGTATAATGGTTATTGAAGACGCAAACACATGATTGAAGAATAAAAAAAACAATTGAAGATCGTTGGTGGTTATTCGCTTAATTAAGACTCATATACATGGATAACAAAAACAAAAAAATAAAAGACGTATTTTCATAAATAATATAATTGGAATTAATGAAATATCTTTAAAAAAAAGATATATGCGAAATTTAGAATTTTATGCGATATATGTGTGTGTTTCAGTGTTTGCAGGAAATGATCAACTAAAAAGAGTCAATAGAAGTGTGACACGTGACATTTTAAAGATACGCTAAAAAATAAGTGAATAATAATTTAGGTATAAAATCTTATTTTTTGTACTATATTTTTATTTGTTTGTATTTGAATTTTTTTTATATTCGGTATTTTTTGTATAGGATTTTTATGTGTTTTGTACTGTATTTTTTTTTCTTCTACTAAAGTTTAATTTTTTTAATGTATTTTTGATTTTTTGTATTGATTTTTTTTTGTTTTTTATAAGATTTTGTTTTTTGTACTATATTAGTGGATTTATGTTTTTAACATGTCACATGTTAAATTTCAATTGGTTCCCAGTATTATTAGGCAAAGTTTTCTTCGTATCCACTGGGAGACGGAAATATCTAATTAACTAGTATATTTGGAAGGAGAAATATCTTTTAAAAAAAAGAAAATATGTTTTTACTTGGGTATATCTATACTACTATATAATATATATAGGAATGACACAATGGTCTTTTACCAATAACTCTTAAAATTAAGAGTTTTACAAAAAAACATAAAGTACAACAAACAAAGCTTTAAGACTATCCACAGCGGTCACCCCACTGAAAATCCTTCCCCACCGAAATTTCCCGCCACGTCATTACTGAAAACCTTAAACCCCACAGTGGTCACCCCACTGAAAATCCTTCCCCACTATTCCATTGGACCAATCAGAAAGCAGAAAAGAGAGAAAGAGAGCGGGGAGCGGGAGCCGCTTGGTGCGAGAAATGGAGGCCGCTGGTGAGGGGGGGCGGTGTGGCCGCTGAACCATGCCAAAGGGTTGCCTCCCGCTGGATGCGCGGGATACCCACTGTGCACGGTCTAAGAAACATAAACCAAATGGTTTTCTTTTACTTTTTAGTTTGTCCTATATTTATACATTAGAAAAATAAAATGTCATATAATACCTATAAAAGAAAAATCTTCTCAAATCAAATAAATAAATTTTTCACACTTTTGTGATATCATATTAAATTATGAAATTTATCATTATAATTTTTTAGTTAAAAGAGTTGATTTGACAAAAATTAGGTGGTTTAAGCTTTTTTCGGGCTAAAATCAGTAGCCTAATTGTTTTGTTTTCCGCCGCATAGCGCGAGGATCTCACTAGTATGTAATAAATGATATTAGAAAGAAAAAATAAGTAAAATACCTATTGAGTTAAATAAGCAATCCCAAACATATTCTCGGTATATTTCATAAAGATGCATAATGAATTTATTACAAGATAAACTATTCATTTGATTTTTATTTTTCTAGAACTTTAAAGACGAAATAACACACATTTAAAGCTCACAATGAATTTAGGTGTTAACACGACTTATGCAGCATATGTAAACATGGCCTAGGGGTCTTTCGTAGATGATTATTATGTTTTCTGCCCGATAACTCGAAGATGAATCGCTAATGTCTCGGCGGGAAACTTCAAACCTTCCGTACTCACCGGTGAAGCATCAGCGATTGAAATGACACTCGATGGAATCAACTAATCCTTGTTTAAGGCGCACCATCGTGCGATTGAAGCCATGAATTACTTCTGTCTGTAAGTTTTTTACTTGATTGAATTCGTGATTGAAGACTGGTTCGTCGTTTCCTCTATAGAGTGTCCGGGACTGTAAATCTTTAAGGGAAATCAATGTCGATCAATTTCGATGCATGTAAAAATTGTTCTTTGGAGTAATAATCGCTACTGTCTTGAATTTCTACAGATGGATTATTAGCAGGTTTGCTTGCATTCATTGATGTTGTAATTTATGATATTGAGTTGTGATCTATTGGTGGATAGTTTGCTCGCCAAGTGTTTGTGGTTACGCCAGTGCCAAAATTAGTACAAAATATTTGAGTTGTCCCCTTTGACCTGTAGACTAAAGGTTACTCATTTCCGAGTGCCAATAAAAAACGAAATTAATGTCTGTTTTTTATTCAGGTCCTGATCACTATTGAAGTATTGATCAAATGGCATCTCCATGCCTAGTGGTCACAGATCATTTACCATTAGAAATTAAGAGCTTAATTCAGCCAAATATGTGCATGCTACAAAAGATTCTGAAGACCTTCTTTTGCCAAGAAAACAGATGTTGATGCCTTGTTTTACCAGGTTTCCTTTACTTCTGGCTGATTTAATGGATACAAATCATCTGAAAGAGGTCCCTGTTGCAAATCATGCAAGCCATGATGTGGTTATGTGCTATGGTGGCAATGATCATGATACAAATGCAACAGAGGCAGATGATGAACCTGCATATGCAAGGTGTTTTCAACCATATCAAGATGTAAACTTAAACAAGCCTGAAGGACAGTTTTTAATGAAACAAAATTTGGTAAGCTGTCATCACTTTTAGCGTTTTTTATTGAGCTTTAAATGAGACTGGGCTCTAATCAGTTATCCATTAATATACTGTACTGAAGGTGGAGTGTTGGGCCTAAGCACATAATACATGACCAGCCCTATTTTAGTTGGATCTTTTGGGATTAGTAACTGGGAGATCTTTATTTGTGTTATTGCATTTCTGCAACACTAGCAAGCAGTAGATTCTGATTTGAATGAATGCTTGCATTCGTTTGATGTTTTGTTTCATTTTTTTGCAGGATGGAGATCATGCTCATGCCCAATCTCAAATATATTGTGGAAGAGAGAGAAAAGGAGAAAGTCAAACAAATACTGTTGCTGAGTTGACAGATAAAGAAGACAATAAGGTTGAAAGTGACACAACGGAAGCTGAAATTAAGCATCATAAAGGTGAATATATTGGAGTTCAATCCAATCCAGATGAGGAAAACTGTGATCATTCTTTTATATTGAAAGAAGACATTGGCTATGTTTGTCATGTGTGTGGAGTAATAGAAAGGGGTATTGAATCCCTTTCTAAGTTCCAGCTTGCAAAGGTACATCTGGTTACTAATATAACTGTTTTGATTTCTTGGACTAAGCAATCTTTAAAAAAATTTGAAATCCTGCATGTACTGGCAACTTACGAAATTATGTTGTTGTATTTTGTTTTATTATAGAGTTCAACGTGTACAAAAACTTATAACGATGAAGGTCAATCAAACAAATCGGGAGATACAGCTGGCATGGCTATTATTGGAGTGAAATCACCAGGAAACTTCTCTATGGGTCAATTTCTTACAAACAAATTAACCCAAGTTGATGAAGATGAAAGAAATTTTGGTGCCCATAACACATCAGCATTTTCCACTGACATGGTATGATACATGTGAAATCTTTTATCTTGCTAAATCATTAAGTAATGTAACTAATGTTTAACAAAAGAAGTCAATTTTAGGTGTTCAAGTCTTGTCATGATTTATTTAATTGGGTTCAAAAGGTGGGGCGTTCTCTTGGATATGTTATTGTCACCAAAAGATCAAAGACAAATGCAAGTGGGGTCACGTCTACAGTTTTTCTTAAGTGTGATCGTGGTGGCACATACAAAAGTAAAAACTCTATTAGAAATCGTGTGAGCAAAAAGACTAATTGTCAATTTGAATTGGTTGGAAAATATCTGAAGATGCATAATATTTGGACGTTAAGGGTGATATGTGACAAACACAATCATGAACCTACACTACATATGGAGGGTCATCCATATGCAAAGCGATTATCTACTACTGAAACTCATTTGGTGTCCGATTTGGTAAGGAAGAATGTGAAGCCACAAGCTATTCTCTCGACCCTAAAGGAGAAATATAAGAATAATGTGTCTACTATCAAAACCATATATAATGCACGCCACAAACTTCGGAGGATCCAACATCCAGGTAGGACTCAAATGCTGGTTGGTATGCCATTTTTGTAGCAAGAATGCTGCAAAGATTTGTTTGAATTACAATAATTTCAGATACCGATAACATAAGTTAGTAAAATAACGTAAATAAAAACTTGTGAAAGTAGGGCTTAACATTTTTAGCCAATCTTTGCATGTTGTTTCAGAAACAGTCACGAAACAAGTGATCAGCAGTGATGAAAGGGAATCTCCATGCCTAATGGACAGAGATCCATTTGCTACTAAATACGCATGCAAGAGCTTGATTCAGATAAATATGGGCCTGCTACAAAAGATACAAAAGATCTTCTTTTGTCAACAAAACAGATGTTGATGTCTACTTTTACAAGGTTTCCCTCACTTCAGGCTGATTTAATGGATACAAATCATGCGAAAGATGTTCCTATTGCAAATCCTGTGAGGCATGATGTAGTTATGTATTATGCTGGCAATGATCATGTAACAAATGCAACGGATGCTGATAATTCTACAAGGCCTTTTCAACTGTATCAAGGTGTCTATGTAAATAAGCCTGAAGGAGAGTTTTTAGTGAAAAATATTATGGTAAGCTATCTTTAAATTTTAGTGATTTTAATTGGGTTTTAACTGAAACAGGGTCTTAATTGGTTATCCGTTAGAATACTGTATATGGATGTGGATTGAAGGTGGAGTGTTGGGCCTAAGCACGTTATACATGACCAGGTCTATTTTAATTGGGCCTTATGGGATCATTCACCGGATGGTTTTTGTTATCTGGATCTATTTGTTTGTTAAGGAGTTAATAGTAAATTCCTATTTGAATAAAATGCTTGCATTTTATCTGATGTTTTTGTTTCATTACCTTGCAGAATGGAGGTCATGCTTATGCCCAATCTCAAATAGGGAAAAGTAGAGGTGAAAGAGAGAGAGAAGATGAAAGTCAAACAGATACTGCTGTTGAGTCAACAGATAAAGAAGATAAGAAGGTTGACAGTGATGCAGAAACTGAAATTAAAAATGACACAGGTGGATATGTTGGAATTCAATCCAAAATAGAGATGAAAGAAAAGTGTGGTCATTCTTTTATATTTGAAAAAGACATTGGTCATGTTTGCCATGTGTGTGGAGTAGTTGAAAGGAGTATTGAACCCTCTTTTGAGTTTCTCCGCCCTAAGGTATCATATTATAACTTCATTTTTATAACATGCTAGATACTTATTCCTTTCAGGCTATTAAATTATCTAAACAACATGACATTTTATCATTCTTACCAATGTAATTATTGTCATTTCTTACTTTGATTGATCTTTAAAAATTTGAAATCCTGCACATGCTGGCAACTTATGAAACTATCTATGGTTTTGTATTTTGTTTATAATACAGATCTCAAAGAGTACAAAGACTTGTTATTATGAAGGTCAATGCGATAAATCAGGAGATACAGCTGGCATGGTTCTTGAGGGAGTGAAATCACCAGGAAATGATTTCTCCATGGATGATTTTCTTACAAACAAATCAACCCAAGGTGATGAAACTGAAGAAAATTTTGGTGTTCACAACACATCAGCATTTTCCACAGACATGGTATGATATAAGTCTATAAATATCTTTTTTTTTTCTAAACCATTTGGTAATGTAACTTATTCTAAACAACATAAGTCAATTTCAGGTGTTCAAGACTCGTCAAGATTTATTTGATTGGGTGCAAAAAGAGGAGCGTTCTCTTGGTTACGTTATTGTCACCAAAAGATCTAGGACTCATGCAAGTGGGGTCATGTCTAAAGTTTTTCTTAAGTGTGATCGTGGTGGTACATACAAAAGTAAAAGCTCTTCTCTTAGAAAGAGTGCAACCAAAAAGACCAACTGTCCATTCGAAGTGGTTGGAAAGTATTTGAAGATGTATGATATTTGGACGTTGAGGGTAATATGCGGAGAACATAATCATGAACCTTCACTGCGTATGGAGGGTCATCCATATGCAATGCGATTGTCTGCTAATGAAAATCGTTTGGTGTTTGATTTGTCAAGGAAGAACGTGAAACCGCAAGCTATTTTATCGGCACTAAAGGAGCACAATAAGAATAATGTATCTACGCTCAAAACCATATACAATGCACGCCAGAAATTTCGGAGGATCCAACGTGCTAATGCTGATTTAATGGATACAAATCACGTGAATGATGTTTCCGTAGCAAATCCTGAGAGGGATGCTGTGGTTATGCATTATGGTGGTAAGGATTATGATACAAAAGCATCAGATTCTGATGAGGAACCGGCATCTGCAAGGTCTTTTCAACCGCATCAAGATATATTCTTAAATAAGCCTGAAGAACAGATTTTTTTGAATCAATTTTTGGTAAGCTGCCTTGACTGATAGTGATTTTAGTTGGGCTTTCACCAATACCAGCTCTTAAGTAGTTATGGATTAAGTGCTGTATGTGGACTGAAGGCTGAGTGTTGAGCATAAGCATGTCATACATGGCCAGGCTCTCTGCAACATTGGCAAGCATATAGTTAGTTTGTTCAGTAGGTAACAGTAAATTTTGATTTGAATAAATGCTTGCATTCATCTGGTGTTTTTGTTTCATCACCTCACAGGGGGGAGATTGTGCTCACACCCAATCTTCAATGACAAAAGGTGATGGTGGAAGAGAAAGAGAAGGAGAAAGTCAAACATACACTGCTGTTAAGTTAACAGATTCAGGTGAATGTGTTGGAATTGAATTCAATTCAGATGTGGAGGAAGATGATTCACAACATGACGTCAACTTTGATGGTTTAGCTGATATATGGAAAGAGATGACTGTTGGGCTAGAGTCCTCAAAGGTACATAAATTGTTTTTCTGCTTCTTATAATAGTCAATCCATCAAGTATTATGTTTTGATTTTTCTTCTATATTCGTGACATCATAAATTATTATTAACCTGCCAATAATTTCAGGATGTTGATATGGTCCTTTCAATCAACCAACATGCAAAGAAAGATGAAGAATGTGATCATTCTTTTATATTGAAAGAAGATATTGGCTATGTATGCCGGGTGTGTGGAGTAGTTCAAAGGAGTATCGAATCTATTATTGAGTTTCAGCGACCCAAGGTACATCTGGTTTTAAATGAACATATTTTAAATAAACTTTATTTAATGTTTTACAAGATTATGTTATTGTACTTATTTTAATTCAGAGCTCCAGGAGTCGAAAAACTTATTATAACGAAGGCCAATCAGATAAATCACAAGATACACCTGGCATTTTTCTTGATGGAGAGAAATTACCAGTAAAACGCTTCTCTGCAGTAGATATATATGCTCATCCAAGGCATAAAAAGCAAATGAAACCCCATCAAATTGAAGGCTTTAATTTTCTTCTCAGTAACTTGCTTTCTGATAATCCAGGTGGCTGCATCCTGGCACATGCCCCAGGTTCTGGAAAAACATTCATGCTCATCAGTTTTATCCAGAGTTTTATGGCTAAATATCCTGATTCAAGACCGCTAGTGGTTCTACCAAGAGGTATTCTAGCCACCTGGAAGAAAGAATTCAAAAGATGGCAAGTTGAAGATATACCATTGTTTGACTTCTACTCCCAAAAGGCTGATAACCGGGCTCAACAACTTGTAGTTCTCAAAGAATGGGTTAACACTAGGTCAATATTATTTCTTGGCTACAAACAGTTTTCTACAATTGTGTGTGACAACGATAGAAGCTCAGTCGCCTCCACTTGTCGGGAAATACTGTTATTGTTCCCTACACTTGTAATATTAGACGAAGGTCACACTCCAAGAAACAAGGACACAGATGTTTTTACTGCTATAGAAAAGGTCCACACTCCTAGGAAGGTAGTTCTTTCTGGAACACTCTACCAAAATCACGTGCGGGAGGTTTTCAATATTTTGAATCTTGTTCGTCCTGGTTTTTTAAAAATGGAAGATTCGAAGACGGTTAAAAGACGAATTTTGAGTAGGGTATTAATAGAAACCCGGAAAAACCTTTTTAAAAAGAGCACCGACAACTTCTGTGAGCTGATTGAATATACATTACTGAAAGATGATAATCTTAAAAGAAAGGTTACATTAATCGAAGATTTACGGGAAATGACAAGAAATGTTCTTCACTACTATAAAGGGGATTTCTTGGATGAACTTCCAGGACATGTGGATTTTTCTGTCTTTTTAAATCTTAGCCCTAGGCAAAAATATGAAGTTTTTGAATTAAAAAGGTTGACAAGAAAGTTTAAAGTTAGCTCTGATGGTAGTGCGATTTATGTTCACCCGGATTTAAAGTCTCTTGTAAAAACTATAACTCAAGATAAAAATGATGATGATGCAATCAAAATTGATGAAGTTTTGGAGACATTAGATGAGAGAGAAGGTGTGAAGGCAAGATTCTTTCTCAATCTACTTCGTTTATGTACCATCCACAGGAGAAAAACTTCTAGTTTTTGGTCAGTATCTATTGCCTTTAAAGTTCTTGCTTAGGTTGACCATGAAAGTCAAAGGATGGAGACTTAACAAGGAAATATTCATGATAACCGGAAATCATGACAATGAAGAGCGTGAGGTGGCAATGGGTCAATTCAACAACTCTTCTGATGCCAAAGTGTTTTTTGGGTCAATTAAAGCTTGTGGGGAGGGTATATCATTAGTTGGGGCTTCTAGAATTATAATATTGGATGTGCATTTGAACCCATCTGTGACCCGTCAAGCAATAGGTCGGGCTTTTCGACCCGGGCAGGTTAGAAAGGTGTATACTTATCGATTGGTTGCTGCGGGTTCTCCTGAAGAGGAAGATCATACCACCTGCCACAGGAAGGAGTCCATTGCAAAAATGTGGTTTGAATATAATGCGTACTGTGGTCAAAATGAATTTGAGATGGAGAGAACCAATATTAAAGTTTGCGGTGATC
This sequence comes from Mikania micrantha, assembly GCA_009363875.1. NCBI lineage: Eukaryota > Viridiplantae > Streptophyta > Magnoliopsida > Asterales > Asteraceae > Mikania > Mikania micrantha. Next base: position 38,682 of record SZYD01001526.1, on the reverse strand, counting down.
ATTTTCTTGAAAATCCATTGTTGAATGAAGATGTAACTGCATTATATAAAAGGTCAGTAAAATTATTTTGTCTAGAAGCTCCAAAATAAGCTGGCTGAGTAACATGTCATAATGGGGTTAGGTCAACATAACTAAACTTTTTAATTGGGTCCGATTGGGAGGTCTGCAAGCATATTTTTTTCTCTTATATTTTACAAATGATTGATTTTTTAAATTAGGGTAAATTTTTTTTAAGTCTTTTATGCTTACACAAATTTTTAAAGATAGTCTTTTATCTTTTGAAATTGCAAAATCAATCCTTTATGTTTCCAAACGTCACAAACACGATGTCGTTAAGTATTAATAGAAAGGGAGGGCATAAATGTCTTTTCTCAACCTTTTCTTGCTTCACTGCTTTCGCCTTCGGCTCTTTAGCGACGACCGATTAGAGCACACAAGCTCTGATCGCAACAAACGACGTCACCTACCTTACCGGCCACCACCATCTCCGACACAACCACTACAATCTTCTCTCCATTTCTCACCGTCTGCCACCATCACCACTGCCTCATCTCCGAAGCCCCAAAACCTTACGCCTCCGTAGAGGCTTTCAAATCTTCGCAATTGACGCCGCTCAACCCCTCAACAGAGAAGTTGAGATGTGCTGGTGACGTCGTTTGTTGTGATCAGAGCTTGTGTGCTCCGATCGGCCGTCGCTAGGGAGCCGAAGGCGGATGTAGTGAAACCAAAAAAGGTTGGGAAAAGACATTTATTCCCTCCCTTTCTGTTAATACCTAACGACGTTAACGGAGAAAGGACCGCGTTTGGAAACATAAATGACTGATGCTTTAATTTCGAAAGATAAAGGAATATTTTTGAAAATTTATGTAAACATAAATGATTAAAAGTGAAATTTACCCATTAAATTATGATAAAAACTATATTTTTACAATTATAAATTCTTTTTAAATAAAACAATTTAGGAGGTTTAAATGCATTATTATACATTGGTTAACTTTTGATCGCCTCTATCTGTTCAACCTGTTTTCAGCATAGCCAGTTATATAGTTATTCCCATTTGATCTTGGGGTCAAAGTATAACTTAGATCAACCAAAATTGTAATGGGTCAAAATCGCCTCCTCAACTTCTATCAATAAATGTGTTCACAACTGTGATCAATCTGGTCTGCTTTCTCTTGTGTTTTTTTAGATCGTGACGGATGATGAGGCAAGCCAATTTGATATTTCTGTATGTTAGGATTTACATATTGGGGCTGGTGACCTTTTGTAAATTATCTTATATTACCTTCTAGTTTAACAATGATGGATGGTAGATCATACCTTCTAATTCTGAAATTACAATGCCGATATGCTTTGGTCAAACAAACTGCCCTTTGCCTTTCTTGTTGACTGGAAGTTGAAACAGGTCTGTATATTGTAATTCAGTATTGGATGCATGCATTGTAAATTATCATGTAATGCATTATAATGACAATTTTGAAATATTTGCTTGGCCTTTTTAGTCGAATGAGTTGATATGCCAGTGCACCACCTTTTAATCTTTTCATTTTTGAATCTTTACATGGCTTGAAAATTGAAATGCCAACTAATTGTTGCCAATAAATGGTAAGAATTGATAATGTACAAGTCAAATCAACATTATTATTAAAATTGTTGTTATTATTAATATTATTATTCTCACTAGTACTAGTACTAGTACTATTAATAGTGCTATTGCTATTGCTATTGCTATTATAAAGAAAATATATGCATCTTATCTTTACAATTATACATTTAGTTTCTGTTTCGCATCTGGTTTTATTCACAGTACTTGATAACTGATCAAAAAGTTTGATAATATGGTCATTTGAGTAAAGCCACCATGTTCTCTCATGCTACAAAATCATGTAACAAGCGAGAAGATCCAATTCTTTGTTGTTGCTGTTGGTTATCTGACTCCACACTGTCAAAATCAACCATCTCTGGCCCCATCGATGAACCACAGCCGGTGTCATGCACACCTTTAATACTGCCACCTCTTATATCTATAAAATTGTGTTGATGGTTTCCATGAGAAACCGTTGGCAGTAAGCTGCCATCTTCAGAGTGTTGTAATCCTAATGTAAGTGATACTCCACCTCCATTCCCATTTTGAAACCTTGGTGGCATCTGATATCCTGCTGCTAGAAGCCGCATGTGTTCATCTCTGTTAGACTGAACTATCATATTTTGGAAATTTGAGGCATTGCTGGTTCCTATCAGTTCAACATCTGTAGCTTGATTTGATGAGTTTGAGTCAAATCCAGAGGCTGTAATGCTCTGGTTCATATCTTCTTGGTCAACAGATGTCTTTTTATCGCCTTTCGTGTTTTTAGGTGCAATATCTGATGAAGAATTTGATTCTATTTCAACTTCTCCAACTTCCTCTTTGTACATTTCTTCCACCATTGGCTTCCATAGACGAACTCTTGCGTTTATAAACCAGTTTGAGACCTGCACAATTATGAATTCAATCAATTCCAACAGGAAACCTTGGAATTGGAGTCAGAATTCCATATTTCTGTCTTGTAAGACAGTCTGAAGGATGATTAGTGTTTTCAGAACTGGACTAGAATCATTGGAATAGGAGTCAGCATTCCGATTTACTGTTGTGTTTATTTGAACCATTTTCACTTGAACTACTTGGCTACTGGCCCGGGAACGGATTCACCGCCGTATGGCTGACCGGTGATTACTAGCGATCACTCACCCCCCTCCCCCCGGTCAAAAGACCATTTAATGTTCTATTTATTACTTTATACTCCTTATTTTGTTTATCAAAGGTTTAGTACTTTATTAATATTGCAAATCAAAACTAAAGATCATGTGTTTTATTTTATTTTAAATTCGTTACATATTTGTATGTTTGGCCATGGCTTTTAGCCTAGTGGCATTAGTAATTGCTTGCCACAAAAGTGGTATGGGCTCAAATCTTTGAAAGTGTAGGATTAGGTGGTATCAGGAATTGAAAATATTGCTATAAAAATATTCGTATGCTTAATTTTTAAGTTATTTGTGATGTCATCCAGTTTTTGAAACAATTTTGACCAGTGAACTGATAAGGCAGCCAGTTCAACGACACATCTGATTATATAAACATTGAGTATGATATATTACCTGACTTCTGGTCAACCCTGTTTGTCTTGCTAGCATGATCTTGTCTGAATCTTTAGGGTACCTGAAGAGATAAAAAGAAAATGGTTGGTGATAGGTGGTAGTTGATTGACTAGTACAAAAGATAAGGTGATTAGCAATTACGGATGAAGAAAATGCTCGAACAACCAAGCACGAAGAATCGACACGGATGTTTCTGGAAGGCCTCTTTGTGGTCTCCAAGAATGTTGTTGCATCATCCCGAGCTGCTGAAGGGCTTGTTGTTGCCTGAGCTGGTGATCCACAAACCGAAGCCTGGAAATTCCGACTCCTTCCCCATTCGCGGTGGAATCAGTCTCCCCGAGGCTTCTATGAGTTGCCTTTATTTCACCACTTATCGCGTCTCTCAAACAACGGAAATGGCAGGAAATCGTTTGCAGAGCGAGTGCTGTGTAGGGTTTAGCGGCCCCACATCCTGCGATCACTTCAAATGCTGATACAACAATCTGCATTTGATGATAATATTGTTTGTACCTTCTATCAACCTGTCCATGTAAGGTGTACTTGAGCTTTTTTTATTATATCAAGCAAGATATAGAAGTTGACTTTCAGTGTCAAATTTTTCATCTTTGAAATCTACATGAGTTTCTAAGTCTTTTTATTAAAAAAATATCGATAAAGTTGGTCCTTTATGTAGGCATACAGATTATGATTACTTGGTTTTCCTTTACAAATTGATGATGAATCCGTGTTTGGAAAGGAACGTGGTTGAGTTTAAAAAGCCAAGATGTACTGGTGACTCACCTCTTCCAGCATCGAGATTAACTTCGTCATCTTGTTCTGCAAATCTTGTTTTTCAGCAGCCGAGAGTCCGTTTGATTCTTGTTGATTTGAAGACAGTATATTCTTCGATTCACCATCAATCCCTTTGGAATAATCCATAGATTCTTTTCTAGAATTATGCTGTTTTAAAGCTTTACCAACATTAACAATCTCATTAAGCAGTTGTTGTGCGGCTTTTAGATACTTGGAATCAGCAATCGCCCTGGAAACATTCCCGATTCCATAGGTAGAAACATCTGTTTTGACTGTATCAGATTCTGCATTTGAAAATGAAGTGAAACCCATGTTGTGATTCCTGTAATCACCGGAATGGAATTGGATTCCGGCCGGTGGAATACGGGAGCCAAGACTCAATGATAACCCCTGCCCCTTGCCCTGTACATGTCCATGCAAATTCTGATGATCCGTTTGATTCATAAACATCATTTCTTGATTCCTGCCATCTCTCCATGGTTCGCCAATGCTTGATATGAATTCTTGATGTGTGACAACACTGGAATCGTGAATATTAATGTTCGGTATGCCAATGCAGGTGTTGAGCTGCTGGGAATTTCCTCCAGTTGAAGCTGATGAATAATGCATATACATCGTCTCATTTCCTGCAAGAATGGGTGATTCCGATGAGTAAGATTGCTGCAGAGGTTCTCTCAAGTAGAGCATTGGAGTCAAATCTCTTTCATTTTCTGAACTTCGTATGTAAGATGACATCTCTTCAAATATATATATGATTTTATTAATTTTCTGCAAGAAATCGAACCATTAAAGTGCAAAAAAACTTCTAAACAAGTTTAGATCAATAATTTAGTAAAAGAAAGTTCATTCTCTTTGAAGGATAAACAAGCAAAACAGATAAGTTCAAACTTTTTAGGTAAAATTAAATAGAACATTTCTGCACAGTTGAATTTGTAATTAAGCTTATAACAACGAATAATTCTAAAAGAATCTTTTTTTATTTATTCTTTTTAAATATAAAGCAAGAAGTCACCGCAATGGATAATTGGTGTTTTTTAAAGAACAATGGGGTTGTTGAACGAAAAGTCAAAGAATACATAGTTCAAAACGTTATATCCATTACATTTTGGCAAAAAAATTTGATTTTTTTTTAATTTTATTTTATCTATAATGGATCTTCAATTCTTCACAGCAAAAAAAAATTGAATATTTATTACGATAAACATAAAAGACTAAATTTTTATAAAGATAAACAAAAAATATTAAATTTTTATAAAGATAAACATAAAAAGATTAAACTGTTGTAGAAGAAAAACACCACAAGAGGACATGAGCATGATAAAAGCAGCAAGTACTTGAGGTTTGTTTGTACACAACCTCACATGATATGCTTAAAGATATTCCCTGTTTCTTTTGCTTGTATCAAACAAGGTAAAATATGTATTTGTTTGGTAACTTCCAATAATTTTCTGTATTCCCAAAATGCCCTTCATTCGTCTTCATCAATGATTCTGACATTTCTATGAAAATTAGATTTATTTATATATTTTTAATTTGTTATAAAATTTCATCAAATTTAAGATGCATTCATGTAAGGAAACAAAACAGTTGTATAAAAATGCTCTATTGAAACATTTATAAGAAATATCAATAAAATTTGATCCCTTTTAAGAATAACCATGTATACAAACACTTGGATGAAAAAAAACCTTAAATCATAGATAATGAATCATTGAATTTCATATGAGAGGTAAAGACAGCCCAAAATATAGTTCTCACTCAAATTTTATCAAATTCAACTGAGGGCCTATATAAATGATAAATCACAATCACTTGTATATTTTTAATACATTCGCATGAATTTACAGAAAAAAGTCAAATTTTTATTGAAAAAAGTATTTTTCACAAAGAAACATTCGTATAAATCACAAAATGTGTTTTTTTAAAGAGAAAAAAAAAATTAAAAGGGTTTATAGAAATCAAGAAAACCATAAAAATATGTGGTCTTGATGGTCACATAGATTATAGAAAGCAAAAATAAAAGTAAAAAAGGTCAACAGATTAGGATTAGCATTTCAAGGATTAAAAAATTGTTACCTAAAATCATGCCATGGATGTGTGGCTGTGGGAAACAAATAAGCTTCAGTTTGATGAAACAAATTCCAGGAATTATGTTCTCAGATGATCCCAAGACCAGATTATTATAGATAATTAAATCTCTCTCGATATTCAAAATCACAATATATATGAAATGAAACTGCCCGAACTGCCCGGAATTCAGATATCAGTAGTAGTGCCCAGCATTGAAAGAAATAAACAGACACGAGTGATTTCTGTTCTGAGATTTTAATGAATATTTTGATGATTTTGATGATAATGATGTTGTATCATCGATTCATCAATGAATCAAAATATCACAAATCATAACTCCTTTTAAGTCTTTCCAACATCAAGTCCCACGTGAGAATTCAACTTCCCTTCTCTCTCTAGCGCTCTATATATATATATATATATATATATATGTATATATGTATGTATGTATGTATATATGTATATGCGTGTGTGTATTTCTTTTCCTGTTTCTGTGTTTATCTTAAAGAAAACCAGAAAATCCCAGAAAAAGATGAATACCCTTTAATTTGTCAAGAAAGATAAAAAAGAACTCAAATACTCTATCTATACATACATACATACATACATACATACATATGTGTGTGTGAAGCTATCATCTAATCTTTGATCCTTTAATAGGATTCCTTTCTATCTTTTTATTTTTGACCTCTTGTTTTCTCTCTCTAAAAATATCTGTTTCTCTCTCTCTCTATAGAAGTGGGAATATGTATCTAGCTGTTGATGATGATGATATTGGTTAACAAGTGTAAATCTCTAACAACCAGTTGGTATACCTAAACTAAAAACCTCCCTTAAACCTCTCTCTATAAAATTCAACCTCACCTTCATCTATTTTTGCTAATTAATCTTGGGCATGGGATGAAAGGTCTCAGTTGCTTCAAATGTCTACCTGATAATATTAATTTAATTTGCTTACATGATTTGTGTGATTTGCTGATATTTTAAAAGTTTTATAAATCACTCACACAATCACAAACATTTAAACAATTATAGCATATATATTACCTGAATTATGTTCAACTAAATAAGCTTTTTATTCTAAAAGGTCTAAAATGATTATTAACCATTAGATCATGAGATCAAATTTATGAGAGAATTTAAAATTTTAGAGACAAAAGTTGTTAAAGGTAATTTAGTCATAACCACTTTCCCCCACATTTTTTAAACGTTCATAACTTTTACATGCGATATTGTTTTTGCAAAAAAAAAATATCATAAAAACGAACATTTTTTTATCTTTAAAATAAGTATCATGTTGGTAAAAAAAATTAAATTTTTTCAGCTCGTTGCGTCTAATTATCATCACTGTGTCTTTTTTAACGTTTGTATATAGTTATCTTTTTGTTTTTTTTACAGATAATTGTGTCTTTTTTACAGGTATGTGTCTTTTTTAAATATCAATGTGTTATTTATACTTGTAGTTGTGTCATACTTGCTTAACATTATATATCCTGCAACATCATTGTGTCTTAATTGCTTTGGAAAACAAAATATTGAGCAGAAACACAAAAGATACAATGACATGTACAAAAGACATAATGACTTGTACGAAAGACAATGTATATACAAAAGACACAATAACTATACAAAATTGTTCATATACTCGTTATTTTATCTTTTTTACAGGTAATTGTGTCTTTTTTAAAGATCATTGTGTTATTTATATTCGTCATTGTGTCATCCTTGCTTGACATTATGTATTATGCAACATCATTGTGTCTTAAATTGTTCATGAAAACACAACATTTATCAGAAACACAAAAGACACAATGACCTGCACAAAACACACAGTGCCATGTACAAAAGACGCAATGACCTGTACAAAAAATACAATGAACTAAAAGAAACAAATTATTTTTCTATAGCAAAAATATACTAATTTTGAAGATAAAAAAATGCTCGTTTTTATGGTATATTTTTTTTCAAAAAATAATTTCGTATGTAAAAGTTATGAACGTTTAAAGAATATGGGAGAATTTGATAAAAAGTCAACAAAAGTAGGCATGACTAAAATACCCTCCAACAACTTGATTTAATTATAGCCATTGATTAATGATCTAATGACTTAAGATCATTCTTAGGCTTTTTAGGTTAAGAAGTTTATTTAGTTTAACTTAACCCTATATTACCTGGGTTTGATTTTGGTGAGGAGCAAAAAGATTATATGCATTACAAGTGTTTAAAGGTTTGGCACCGTATAATTAAATTTATGAAACATAGAAATCAAAATTGAAATACTAGCAAACATAGGGGCTATATCAACAATTTACTATTCCGTCGTTTACAAAGTTTAAAGTTTTACTATTAATAATTTTGGTTATATTTTTCTGGAGTTCAAATTACCAAATCCAAAATTTTGTACAGATTATAATGCATATTTTACAACTAAGTTTATGAGAATGTATCTAGACTTGCTGTGGAAAACTAATTAGGTTCCAACTTTGTTTTACTGCACGGGCACTAGTTTTATTTTTAAATTTTATCAATTTAATTTACGCAAGATTCACACTCGATGTTATGATGCTACCCGGGCAAAAGGCAAAAGAGTAAACAAGGAATTGTCATCAACATCAAATGAGTTCTATATGAGCAACAAGTAAACAACCTCATCTAACTTTATGCCTAGTTTTATCAACCCAAATTTGCTTCCATTTTCTCTTTGGTACTTCACTTCCGGTTCAAATGATAATGATAATGATATATTGTTGGGTAGTTTTTCTTCTTTCTTTTTTTTATTTTTTTGAGGTGGGGGAGTTGGCGCTAATAAAATTTATCTTTTGATAATTTCAAAATAACCTTATTTTATTAGAAGAGAGTGAGACATATATAAGCTAAAGAGAAGATATATTGTAATCAGATGATTTTTGACACGAACAATACTATGATAAGAGTTGTTATTCTCTATATAAATAAAAAGTAGAAAAAAATCATTTGATGTATCTCGTACATTAGTGTTTGTACAATTTAAGTTGTCGTGAAGTAAAACAAGATGAAATTGGCCTCACAATGCATATGCATTTTTTAAAATGGGGGTATGGTAGGTATAACTATCCTCTAGTTTTTGTTGTGTAGCTCAAGACTTTGATAATGACCCTTATTAATAAGTGTTCTTTTTCTTTAATAAGGTTAAGCATATCTCATGGAGAATAGTGTATCCCAACCATATTGACTTGCCTGATTGATTAAAAACATTAACCTAATTATTTTATTAATGTTATTATCATTTATTATTATAAAAGAATGTAAGGATGACATTTGGCATTTGGATATTGGCCAAGTGCCAAAATAATAAAATATAGAGCTTCCAAAACTGAAATGAATACAATACATATGTAGTTGGTTATTCTATGTAAGAAATAATAAAATAATTCTTAAAGTAGTTGGATGGGGAAAGAACAATAACATTTATAGTCATATTTTTTTTATATTATCGAGTGATACCGTTGTTAACACAATGATACTTTCTAGTGATACGTCAGTGATTCAAATTAGTCGTTAAAAAATCATATCTAGCAACATTAATGTGTTTTGATATAAAGAGAGTGATACCGTTGTTAACACAATGATACTTTCTAGTGATACGTCAGTGATTCAAATTAGTCGTTAAAAAATCATATCTAGCAACATTAATGTGTTTTGATATAAAGAGAGTGATACCGTTGTTAACACAATGATACTTTCTAGTGATACATCAGTGATTCAAATTAGTCGTTAAAATATCATATCTAGCAACATTAATGTGTTTTGATATAAAGAGAGATTATTTCATTTAATTGTTTTAGTACGGGCGTTTTATCTGTCATTATAAATACATAATCATTTATCAAAGTTTATTTTTTTTAAAAAAAAAAAAAAAAACTTAATTATGTAATTGTTTCATATACTTTTGCAATCCTCTTTAAATAGCATAACCTGATTGCGCGTCACTTGGAGTGATTGATTGAAACTCACACAACAAAGGGTCAAAAAGTGACACAATCCTTTAACAACAACCAATTAACGAATGACACGAAAACATAAAACACTAACATCTCACGCTAAATGAATAAAATATAAACTCTTTTGTTCATTACTGTTGCATTATGACCTCACAATCGAAAGTTTCTTGTTCGGTTAAAATCAAAATCATATTTAAAATAAAAAGAAATAGAAGTTTAAAAGCATGCTAGCATTTGTGAGTACGTTAATAAAAATGGTTTGGAGTAAGTTAATATTAATGGTTGGATGCTACAATTCTCAAAATAATTTCCAAAAAATTCAGAAAAAAATAAAAAGAAGAAATTATGAATCTTATATATAACACATTAAGAAAGTGAAATAATCATATACCATATTAAAAAAATAAATAAAAAGTTGAAACAGATGTCTCTAATGCTTTTGTTATCAAGTTATACAAAGCATACTTGCAAGTAGAAGCATGCTTTGATTTTTTTTATTTATTTGAATCACACAAACAACTTCCTTTTGGTAACTAACTAGCTAAGCACTTGTAGATTCATCTTCAGGATGCCAATATCGATTGTAAAACCACATTGTATCACCCGTTACAGCAAACCCATCTTGGTTCCTATGCCACCCGTAGAATGCATGAGTCCGGTTCTTGATGCCAAACGTTGCGTGTCCGAAGCTAGCTTCTCGAAACGCCGAGTACTCGGGTTGAGGCTCAGTCATGCTACACCACCATTTAACACAATCTAAAGTCAGAGTCTTTAATATAAAACCAATTTTAAATAAATAATATTGCAAATATATGATGATGAAAACATTTGTTAATAATATTACTTATTTGCTATGCCCTCAATGTTCCCTCCATCTCCAATGGTTATATACACTGGTGCCGATTGATCTTTTACAGGCTTGCATATCCCGTTCACAATGTTGTAAGCAATGTTAGATATACGTTCCTGCACCAATGAAGAACACATCCATATATATTATGTCACATTATAACATCGAGTGGCTCGAATGATCAACGATTAGCATGTAGTGGACGCGTATACGTAAAAGACAAGGACAAAAGGGGCTTTGCCCTGGTGGTACTCTATGACTTTTCAAATGAGAGGTCATGGGTTCAAATCCGTCCCAAGGCATATTGGGGCTAGGGGGTCAGGAGGTTTACCCAAATGGTTTCCTCTGGGTTCAGGTATTGCCATATGATCCGAGTTTTGGTTGATGATTCCTTGGTTCAGGTGTAGCTGTTCTAAAAAAACGTAAAAGACAAGGAGACGGTTGTGTTGAAGCTAAGAGAGGTTACATACGGAACGTTCATAGGCGTGAACATGACCAGCAAAGACGACATCAACTTTGTACTTGACAAACCATGGCTCGAACATAACACGCATGGTTTCACCTTCCATGTAGTGATAGTTGTAGCTGTTATACCAGGGAGAGTGCACCAGAACAATCAACCATGGAGTCTGGGTTCTGTTCACTTTGGGTAGTTCCTGCTGCAGCCAATTGTATTGAGGAGTGTATTTACCTAAAAAAATTAAATTAAATTATTCATACAATTTTCATGTTCTTTTTCTTTGTATGTTATGGTATGTTATGGTATGTTACCGTAAGCTGAATACGAAGCCAAAACGATGATGTGAGCCGACGCGATCTTGATTGAGTACCAAAAGGGAGCAGTGCTTCCTGATGACTTGTAGGGAACATGAAACCGGTGAGTATAAGGCTTAAAAGTTTCATCCTCTCCCTGCAATGAAATTATTGAAAGCGGGTCAATGCACGTTGAAGTCAAATGGACTCGCGCATTGTTGACTTTTTAACAACTATGATCTTATTGTGAACAAATTATGTGAGAAGGACTTGAAAGTGAATCAACTTTCGAAGAATTCGAAAGGTCAAAATGTAAGACTGTAGAAGTCAACATATGAAGTCATATGAACTCAGTTTTAACAGTAATCTGACAAATTCATTAACTTAATAAGACAAAGCAATGCAACACTCTCTGTTTTGAATTTGGTAAATAAAATTCTTATTGATCTTGTGTTTGAAATGTCTCAAGATTGACTGACTTCAAAAGTCAGCATATGCATGTTTAAAAGTCAAAAACTTACGATTTCGGGTGCAAAATCGAGTTCATGATTTCCAGCAGTCCATATCCATGGTTGATACGCGGTGCTTCTCTCTGCAAACCTTCCCCATGAATCCCATCTCCTGTTATCATGATTAGGATAGTTATCTGCATAAGAAATGTCTCCAACAAACAACAATGCTTGCCCTTTTGCTGGATTCATTTCATAATGTGTAAGTGTGATGTTTGAATCATAAGTCTGCCCCAAATCCCCTGCAAATTCACACACAAAACGCTTCAAAACACCACATTTGGAAGTGGCAGGTCAAATGTGTAAACATATGCAAGTTTTAACAGGTCAAAAATGCATATTTTTTAGAGTAAATTACACAGATATATATTCAAGGCTCATATATTTATTTTCCCCTATTCATCAAACCATAACATGTTTGTTTCATTCTTTTTATAAATTAGAATATTGTTTGTCAAAATTGGATAAAAAACAATTAGCTTTTGTAAAGGCAAGTTCTCAACTGTACTTTCTATTTATTTACAAACAAGTTTAAATAAGATAAAAAGTGTTTCGGGTCAACAAGTTGTAAAGACCAACTGTTTTTTTTTTTTTTTTTTTTTTTTAATCTTGTTACACAAAGTTAGTAAAAACACAATACCGATGAGGCCGAAAGTGTAAGGAGCATCAGGTCCAACTTCAGGAGGAGTGGTGAACCAGAACGTTCGTGTCGTGTGTCCGATTCCAACCATATAGTAGTATTTTGTATCATGCTGTCATATTCATATAAATTATATAAAGATTTCATGTAAGTTTAGATATTGTTTCATACTTTTGTTTATTTAAAAAAAACAAAAAAAAGAAACTTAATATAAGAAAATAGAAGGCCTGTTTATGTGATTTGAGCCAGGTCACTGCACATGAACTCCTTTTATAGTCAATGCAGAATGAATTACCTTCAAATTAGTAATATTGCAATGGTGGATGAACCCAGAAGTATAATTGAAGTATGAGTATCTAGTAAGCATGCCTTCGGCTTTCCTTTTGTTTTTGCTGTTTTGACTCCAATAAAGAACCGTATTTGAACCGGGTTCGTCCATGGTTACCCATGACACAATCATGGCCTTTCCCACATGATCTCCTTGTGTTATGTGAACCTTTTAACCACGTAAAAGATTTAAGCTTTATTAAATAAGCAACAAAAGGGTATCTATAACTGCTTTTGGTTACACGGTCCATATCAAATATATCATTATTTTATTAAAAAAATGAGAGAGAGAGAGAGAGAGAAATGGGTTCCTTAAATTTCCATAGAAATTTCTTTAATTACTAAAAATTAAGAAAAATTGCAATATGGGTTTTAAATTTTGATGTAAAAAAACAATATTTCAAAAAATAAGGGAAAAAATGAAAGGATAAACCAAAAAAATTGTAAAATGAGGGTTTGCTACATTAATGAACACGCAATAAAGTTTATCTCGAAATTATGAAAACGAAAGACAGTCGTGAAAACGAATGACAATTGCGACCTGGTTTCCTCAATTATTGTAAACCCAAAAAATAAAATTTTATTTTTTTTAACAAAAAAAAAAGAAAAAGAAAAAAAAATAATTTCACATGTTACTACTGTTAAATTATAAATTCAACCAATAAACACAAATGGCTTTAACTTCAAAATTTTGAGATAAAATATCAATTTTGGAAGGGAGAGCACATTTCAACATGTAAAAGTGAACGTTTAACCTCATTTAATGCAGACCCGTTTAATAAATATGAATCACGTCACCATTAAATCTTTGCATCTTGATTTTCACGAAAAAAATTGATTTTTTATCCAAAAAGTCGTTATAGCTCAGCAATATCTTGGTGGTGGAACAAAACTTAAAAACCAAACGGTCCTGGGTTTAAATTCTGAAAGTATTGAGTTTCCTCAAAAACTTGTGACTTGGTGATGACTATGATTGAGTGGTACTGTTGGTGACATAATGATACTCTAGTAATCCGTTAGTAATCTTAAAAATTAGCCCTTAAAATATCAACACCAACTCTTGCAAGATGCTAGCCAATAACAAACACCAAACTAAAAGAAACAAATCACCAAAAGAAACTAACACACACATTAATCAAAACCAAAAGAAAATTCATAATCTATCATTAAAAAATTATAACATATAATTATGCAAATGGGTTCCAATAATTGACAAAATGAACCAACACAATGACTTTCTTTAACCAAAGATCAAACCTTCAATAAACTTCAGAAACAATCATAAAGAAATTAAAATACCCAGAAAAAAAAAAGAAAAGAAAAGAGAGAGACCTGTTGAGGCGCATTATAGCCAGGCGGCGTACGGAATACATCACTGTCAAGAGGCATATCAATGGTTTTTCCATCTTTTCTCACAAAATTGCTTGTTAAACCACCATCAACAAACAAAGCTGATTTCAAAGCCAAAAACCCAACAACTGACCACCAGACCACACCCATCTTATCCTGCGCACCCCACTCTCCCCCTTCAGAGCTTAACCTACGCTAACCCACAACTTATTCCATATATTTATAGGATGAGGTTTGGAAAATAAGTAGGAATATGCAAAAAAGATATTCTAAAATTTGTCAACGCTCTTTAATTACAATTCTACCACTCAAATTTATTAATCAGTTGCAGTAATCTTGTTGAGTATCCCCAATTATAAGGAGGAAGAAACCAATGCTTATCTGTTTAATTTATTTTTAACAAAACCATCCTTAATTTAAATTTTCAATAATTTCACTTTTTTTTAATTATTTAAAAAAAAATTGATACATTTTAAAAAATTCGTCACAAATTTATGATTTTTTCAGTATTTAAATTTAATCCACAAGTTATATATGTGTATAATTCCTGTGTTTTCTGAATTGTCATGTTAAAGGTATTGCAGGCATCTTATGGTTATCGATTTATTTTATAAATCTAATTCAAATCGAAATCTACAATTTAGTCGAAAAGGTTGTTTGTTTTTGAAAGTTTTTCGGTACCATTTGTTAGTTATGATTCACAATTTATGTGTATAATCCCATGTGTTAATTTTCTTAATGTTGTCACATTAGAGGTATTGTAGATTTGTAGACAGTGGCGAAACTTGAGAGTTAAGAGAAAGGGGGCGGAAATTTATAAAACTCAAAATACATGTTAAAATTTTTGAACGAGGTGGCAAAACCCGTATTTTTAACTAAAAATAATCTTTCAATACGCAAATTAACACTACTGGCAAAAAAATAGGAGGGTGGTCGCCCCCCCGGGTCTCAATAGAGCTACGCCACTGTTTGTAGACATCTTATGGTATACAACTAGAATCTCGTATATTACACGGTTGGGTGGTAGGAAAATATAAAATTAAAATTTTTAAAAAGTATATATAATCAAAAATGAGATAATCTTTTAGAAAGAAAAAATCGTACAAGTAAAAATCACTTAATACAAGAATTAGGGCTTGTGTTTAATTTATGGAAAACTTAAAATAAGGGGTTTCTAATTAGGTATAAAATGATTCATGTAAAATTAGTTTTGTGTTAAGTAATAAGCGGGAAAAATTGACAAGCGTTCCCTAAATATACTCCTTTATTAGTTTAGCCGTTTAGGAAGATTGTCTGCTTCTAATAAGTTCTGGTATATAAAAATCCACAAAACAGTAAAATTTGATTACTCATTTCTAAATAGATTAAGATGGTCCTCTAAGCAAAATTTATCATTACTAAGTGAAAAAAAACTTATCTTCATAGTGTTCAAAAGTTTCATATTGTGCAATAATTTCACTTGTATGAATATCGATAACAATAAAAAAATTTGGTTTTTCTTGTGATTATGTCCCAATACCATATTGGAGCAAAGTAAACGAATCAAGCACACAATCATCAATCTAAGTATTGTGTTTTCTTATAGTTGACAAAATGGGTACATATTAAAACAAGATTAGACATGTTTAACAAAAAATTCATTATTGGAGTTTATACTTTTTTTTAAATAATAAAAATTAGTAGGCTACTAGGCTATGCTTCACTATTTTTTTTCTTTTTTACAATATAAAACATAAAACTGTCATATTTAAATCACTAAACCAAGTGTTAAACATGTCGTTTTTAAGTTTTATATTTACATTAATCAAGTCTTCTGTAATATGTAAAACACGATAAGGCCTGCTTTATCAGCCATATGTTTCCTGCTACATTGCATGGGTATTACCATAGTATTTATACTATATAATAAAAGAATAACAACATGTCACATGTCATTTTTTTTAGCAAGTCAAACTTCCAAATTTAAAATAAAAATGATATTCATTTTCTTTAAATATTAATGAAAATTCAATCATTTCAAACTTTTTATTTTCAATTAATAATTTTAAAAATTCAATCATTTTAAAAAGTGTTTATAAATATGTATGCGTGCGCACTTACACACAAGAGGGGTGACCGTGTTATACAACGGAAAACACAACACACTAACACAGACATGATAAATCACAAAATAGTAAGATATTACACATGTTAATATCTTTTAAAGTAAAAAAAAAAAGGAAAATGACATACAAATGTAACCAACTTTCAGCTTTGTTCCATTTAATTCACTCATACTTTTTTTGTTACTATCAAGTCACTCATACTTTTTTTTGTTCCGATTAAGTCACTCATATTTTTTTATTACTAAAAGTTGGTTACATTTATATAAAGTTACCCCAAATAATAATGTCATACTCAAATTAAAAGTAATAATCATTTTCATAATACAACTTTTACAGAAAAAACATTAAAATATAAGGATGTTATGATTGTTTAAAAAACATAGTGATTGTTGTTATTGTTATTGTTATTATTATATACTATTAAATATTAGTGATTATATTTTATTGAAACTAATTACACATCTTTAAGAGTTGTACCATATACCTTAAAATTTGTATATGGTTAAACCGTTAAAGCCTTAAAGCTTTTGCGTTAATTTACCTTTATACCCTTATATAGTTATGTGTATTATAATATATTATAGATATGCAAATATTAAAAAATAAATAAATAAAGGATACCCAATAAGTTTAGTTTAATTACGTGGTAGTTAAACTATTAAATCAAAACCATCAACTGAATTGTTAAAAGATAAAACCATCGGATTTCCTTCGGTTTAGGTTGTTTAGTTGGTTCCTTTAATTGTTATTAATAACAGTGGCGGATCTAGGAATTTTTTTCAGTGGGTTCACTATTTTCAGACATTTCGATTAAATGGAACCGTACAAAAAAAAATCGGGTCGGGTTGACGGTTTGGGTTTTTAATGTTCACCACGTAATAACAGTGCGATATATTAAGCAAACAATTAAAATTAGAAAACATTGTCATTAAAGAGTTTGGAGGTATAAAATGCACTTTCGTTTAAGATTTTTGAGCTCTAGATCAAGGGGGTCACACGCCCTAGCGGGTCCAAGTGGCGTTACGCCCCGAAACCTAAACGAATTTGCTATTTTTATATGACCGGAAAATGATTCAACATTTGTTCCAACTCTTTTAAAATATCTATCAAGACTCATAATACCTAATCAAGTTTCACAAAATACCTAAACAAATTAATACTAATTTCACAAAATACCTAAAAAAACTAACACTAATTTCACAAAATACCTAAAAAAATCAACATCAATTTCACAAAATAACCTAAACAAATCAATAGTTCAAATGTTTGATACTAGTTTCAAAGAATTAGAATATTACATACCTTTTTTTTGGTGGTTGTCGAAGGGTAGGGAGAACCGGAGCCGCGGTGGAGCTCGGTGGTCGCCGGAGTCGGAGGGCAGGGAGGCCAAAGGGGCAATCAGAAGGGCAGTGATCGGCGGTCGTAGTGGAGCTCGGAAGATGTTGGCTGCAGTGGTCGCCTCACGCCTGTAGGGTTTTTTGGGTTTTTTTTGTTGGGATGTTCGACAATCAGATGAGCAGAAGGGTAGAATCCGAATGGGGAGTGGGGGCGGGGGTATGGTAGAAAGCAGCATGCTTTTTAAAAAAAAGTAACCCCACAAAAAGAAAAAAAAAACAAAAGCGAGATTCGAACTTGTGACCTATGAGATGAAACCAGGATTCCTTACCACTAGACTACTTGCACATTATATGCTTGGGATTCATCTTCAAAATACTAATGGTTCACCCTACTTTTTAACCCTTTAAAAAATTTTTTTTCCTATTAACGCTTTGATTCACGGTGGGTTCCGGTGAACCCGTTAGATATACATAGATCCGCCCCTGATTAATAACTTAAATTACTTACAAGAATGCATGAATTACGTCCGCATATGCAATCAACTAATCATCTTAAGTCCAAAGTAATACATACGATATGAATAAATAATAATTAATTAATGGATCCTAAAAGTCAATGCATATATGGTTTGCAAGTATTTCACTTTTGATCCGTATATTTCATAAATTATCTATATGCTTCCAAATATTTGACATTTGTAAACCATATAGTTGACCCTCATATAATTGACCAAATTACCCTCATATAAGGACTATATGTGTTACAAATGTTTAAAGTTAAGATTATACAAGTAATTAATGAAATCTAGGGAGCAAGAGTGAAATAATAGCAAACTATATGACCATCTTGGTAATTTACTCTTAATTTGATCATAAGAGTAGAAGACTAAGGACCTTTTTTTTAATTGTTATCTTGATGGCGGGAAAGGACTTAGGAGCCATAAGGTCTTGGGTTCAAATCTTGAATAACAATGGGTTTTTCAAAATATTGAGTTTTCTCCTGAACTCATATTTAATGGTGGATACGATCAGGTGGTACTGCTGGTGATATGATGATACTCCAGTGATCCGTTGGTAATCCAAATTGGTAGTTAAAAAAATATATATTATCAGACAAACGAACTACTTGACCATATCATACAAGAGAAACGTATGATAGGATACATCTTACTCATACAAAAACAATTATTTGTAAAAAGACTAATTCTAAAACCTTTCATACAAGAAATCAAATTAAAAGGATACAATCAGCCTAGAACTAAAAATGAAAACTAAGACTTCACTTGCGGTAATTAAAAAAAAAGGTTATGAATTATTAGCACCTTCAATTGGAGTGTGACCCACACGAAGAAGAGAGGGACCCTAATTTGGGAAGTGGTAGCTTATTGCTTGCAGCAAATGTACAAGGGATAGCGAGCACCGTCATCTGTGACCCTGCCAAGGTGAAGGCATGTGTGTGACAGCCCCATTGAGGATGTTTTTGAAAAAACATATTGGTGCTTTAGTTGATTTTTTTTTATTCGGCTAATTTTTGGATCGCTGATGGACTACCGGAGTATCATCATGTCACCAGTAGTACCATCTGATCATATCCATCATCAAGTCACTATTTATGAAAAAAACTCAATACTTTAAGAAAAACCTCCTTGTGGGATTCAAAACCAGAAACATTTGGTTCCTAAGCATTTTCTCACCACTAAGATACTGTTAGACTCTAATGCCTTTTGGTGATTCATATATTTGATAATTAATAAGAACATTAAAATCCATATTATATATGATTATATGACAACTAATCATAATATTTGAAAATGGAAAGGTAGAAACTAGGACTGGAAAACGTGTTAGGTTTAGTATTTTTAGTGTGAAGTCATCAAGTCAACTCAAAAAATCCGAAAAACAAGTCAGGAAAGGAAGCTCCATGCAAGGTTAGTCAAATAAACCAAAACATAGCAACCCCACATGGTTAGAAAAACGAGCCCTTTTTAAAATATTAATTATGTATATTGCTTCTTTCTTCTTCTTTTTTTATATATTTTTTTCATTTAAAGAAAAAATATCTTATTATCTTGAAAACCAAATAAGAATCATTTTTTCTCTTCATTATTTTTTTACACTTTTCTCCCTTTCTAATCCAAAACAAAAGACAAATTTTGTCATCAATGATTAAAGTACTTCTAGTATCATAGTACTCATGTGTTAGTGAAATATGTTTTGTTTATGGGGTTGCAGGTAGGGGTGTGTTTTTTACCCGAACCCGAAGAACCAACCCGAAAAACACCTACTCGAACCCGAAAATACCCAATCCGAAAACTTAAAATGGTTCGGTCCTTGGGTACCCACGAGGTTTGTTCGGGTAAACCCGAAAAACCCGAACTGTAGTTCTAAGGGCCGGAAACATTCTTTGATTTTCAAAGTTCCTGTGTGTTTTGAGATTGTTGAAGAAATGTGTGTTTTAGTTAAACACGTTTTGGTTATGTTATGGTTACACATTTGAAATTTTTAAGGAAATGTAGGTTTTGATAAAACATGTTTTAATTTTATTTGTTTGGAAAATAAAATATTAGTTTTTCAAGTATTACCCGAGAACCGTTTAACCCAACCCAATTAAACCCAATAACCGAAACCCGAGAACCAATTAAACCGAAGTTAAATGGTTCGGTTCATGGTTCCAATTTCATATTACAAAAACCCGAATAACCCGACCCGAGCAACCCGAAACCCGAGGAACCAACCCGAATGACACCCGTAGTTGAAGGTGGTTCATTAGCAGTAAAATCTTCTACTTCTAATGAAAGAGTAACTCTAATGCCATATGTCATTTAATTAGGATGTCCATCTCACTAAGAGGACACATGTCACTTTAGCAATTATGTCATGTAATTCCATTTTACACATGTCAACACCACACACATTTAAAACTTTCCTAAACAAATGATCCGTTACATAATATTTTGAATTATGCATTAAGTGTAACTTTATTTACTTTTTAAATTGCAATCATAACAAAAAACAAATTGTCCATTATTTTCATACTCTATGTTTATTTTCTATTATAAAAATATATTATAATACAGTCAATCTAATAAAATATTTATTAATTAAATAATGTTAATAAAATGTAACGTATTTGCTATTTTGATGCACACGTTTATTCTAATATAAACTAAATAAATGTCTTATACTTTTAAATACTTTGCTTATTTTTTTATCTTGATTTATTGATTATTGATTGTTCATAAAATAACTACCTCAAAACTTTCCTAATTAAATTTTAAAAATTTACAACATATTGAAACATTGTACATTCTTCATAATCATACTTCATTATATTTTCCTCTTAATGATTTTTCACTCTTTATGCATTCTTAATACTAAGTATGTCAATACATTTCATTCAATCTTTAAGCTTATTTTATATTAATACGAAAACTTTAATTTTTATTTATTTACATTAAATTGATATAAATTGAAATAAGGATGTAATACCCAGTGTAATACGTCTATTTTATTAATTATATTGTTTTACCGCTGTAAACACACATACATCAATTATTGAAATCAACAATATTCTCAAATAAACTATTTGATATATATCAAATAGTTAAAAAACGGTAACATCAAACAACAAAGTTGTTATAATTATATTAATTTTTGTTTCTTAATTTTTTTAATTATAATCTAATTAAACATCTTTATATCCTTGATAGGTAAAAATGAAGAAGAAGAAACATTCCGAAAACAATCACCTATTTTACCGTCATATCCTAATCCTTAAAATTACAATTTAAATGGTACCATTTAAAAAAAAAACCTTAATAACTAATATTTTCATAATTATTGTAATTATAAATTGTTCTAAGTAATGTTGTATGACTTATATAGTTTGCAATATAAAAAGTCCTTTGTCAGACGATTCAAATGGTATAATTCTTTTTACCTCAAATTAATTTGACACCGTCCGATAAAAATATCCCTTTTAAATTTAAAAGAAGACAATTTCTACTCTCTTTATGTTTCGCAATAACAATCAACAAAAGTCAAGGACAATCATTATCAAAAGTTGGGTTGTATTTAAAAGATCCAGTTTTTACATATGGTCAATTATGAACAAACTTATGAACAAATTTTTGTGACTTTTTATTCTAATTTAGTATGTTTTGTGTGATATATAACTTTATATGTTCACGTTTCTTATAAATGGTTTAATTCTTTATTTTTATGTTTCACTGCATATGATTTATATAATTTGAAATCATACTTTCACATTTTATTTTTATGTATGTTTAATGATTGAAATCATCGTGCTATACGTCGATTGTTATTATCATTATATTAAAATCTTTTATTATTTTCATCTTAACTTAAAATCAGCCCGTGTGTTACACGGGTTACTCACCTAGTAATGTATATTTAAGAAAATATGTATGATGGGGGTGAGAGTTAACCGTTAAAAAAGTTAAGTGTGGCGAGATAATATAATGCAAGGGCTTGTTTTGCCAAATCCTTTAATCTTTGAGACGAGATTGTGCGAAGATACCGCATGCGGAAACAATTTGCCTGACTGTTGGTTAAATTCGGTACGAGTTATCCATCTTCTGATTTTGGAATTGATCCTCCTACTAAACAAAGGCAAATCTCACCTGAGATCCGACCTCATATACCATTTTTTTTTCATGTTTTGGCATTGCCCTATTGTTGTTAAAAAAACAATAAAAAAGAAAAGAGTGAATAGATGTTTGTTTTAAGTTAAAGATGTAAATTACTGGGGATTAGCTTGCTAAAGTCTCGAATCAAAATAAGCTTAAACAAGCTTGAGCTCATATTATGGCTAATATGATAAATGAGCTAGAGCTTAAGCAAGGCCGGCTCAAGCTTTCTTAGGGCCCAAGGCAAATAGAAAAAGTGAGGCCCTCTCCAAAAAAAAGAAATTTCTTGCACTTATGGTTTGTTAGTTATAAAACATGAAAAATATGTTAATTTGTCTCTATATACATATATTCACTCATAGTTAAAGTTAACCAATGATAATCATAAATGATAAAAACAATGAATGATATAAAATATAATACTTAGTGATAATATTTTGTAATCTTGTATCTTTGTTAATCAACTTGATCGATTACCCTAAGTACCACTAGATAGTTAGTCTAAATCTTTCACTCGTACCATTAATAAAAAATTTATTTTAACGTTAAATAAAGATGAAACAAAAACGTATAAGGTGTAATTATTTGGAAACAACAAAATTAAACAAACTCTCTTTTAAGAATATAAGTAGACTTTAATTTTTCATATTAAAAACGACAAAATAAATAACATATATGATAACACGAACATAACCTGCACGGTTGGGGCCCCAAAATATGGGGGCCCTAGGCCCTTGCCTCAATATTTGTGAAGGGAGGCCGGCCTTGAGCTTAAGATTTATATATCGTGCTCGAGCTGACTCGTGAGCTTAACCGGTCTTTTATGCATATCATTTTTGTTCGTTTAAAAACTATGTTTGTTCGTTTAAGTAATAAGCAAGACTCTCATTAAACTATTGGCATGGTTACTTGCAATCATAAAATCTAACGTTATATATTTAAGAAGATCCGGATGAAAAGAATTGAAAGAATAGAGAGAATGAAGGTAGATTTCATGTCCTTTTCATAAAAAAGATTAGATCAAGTTTATTATTCTAGTTTGGTGTGATGCAAACTATTAAGAAATTATTCTTTTCAGTCTTTCAAATTTAACAAGACTTTTAAATTAGGCTTGCTTTTTTAAATTAATAATACAAGCCTTGTTACCTTGGTAGGTGTGAATGAGGACATTGTGGAAGCCTCCATATAGGGTACTAATTATTAAATAAATAAACAAATTTTTATTACCAAAAACCCATTAATACAGATTGTTATAGCACTTCACATTAGCCAAAAGGCACATGCTTTCACTAAAAATGCTTCTTATTGATAAATAATGTTCCATTTTCATCTAGCTTAAGCGTGTTCAACCTGAAGGTGCAAAAAAAGGAAAATCACACATGCAAAATATGCAGAACCAGCATGACTGCTGAATGATGAATGATGAAGCTTTTTCTGGGATTAAAAATGGTGGCCGGCTCATCACTCGTCTTCATCGCTGAGTAATGCAAAGGAGAAAGGGGCAAACTTGTACCCATCTCCTTCATAAAACTTGTTTTGAAACTCCACCCAGTGGAGCCTTAATGCATGCAAAAAGGCACTTAGGGTTTCCATCACTAGCAACACTCCAACCGTTGCAAAGATGAACACGATTATGCCCACGATCAGAATAATGATGTTGTTGTACCTGGGCAAACCGAAAACAAGCTTTTAGAAAAGAAAAAAATCAAGGAAAATGACCAGATATGTTTGAATGTTAAGACAAATTCTGTCTTGTGAACTACCATATATATGACATTTCTGGGAAAAAAAATATATAAATATTAACAATTTAAAAAAATGCCAAACTTTGATTTTTTAGAAAAAGAACTTACCCCCAAGCAAGAAGAAGAACCTTCTCATAGAACACAGTTGACAATTCTGAATGCGCCAAACTGAAAGAGAAGTGTGTTACCAGTTAAGATTTTTACATATTAGTACATAATGCATGAGTCAGAGATATGCTGGTCAAAATTGTTCTTAATGGCCAATTTGTTCATTTAAGATTGTCTTGTGGCATTATAATAGTGGCAATCGATATCATATTACTTTTAGCGTCCAAACTAAGAACATAAAAATCCCAAATCCTAATCTTTAAGCTACTAGAACATGGTGCAGAAAATCAAATCTGCTGAATTTCTCATGATATGTTCTCCAAATGACCAATAAATAAAGATTTAAATTTTAACAAACACTAAATGACCAATAAATAAAGACTTAAAACTATCAACAATTTAATATTACTTTTTTAAAAACAAATACAAACGATAAGATCTCGTTTCAAGAGAAAGATCAGAGTTGTAATAATATACCTGAGTGCCCATAAACGAAGGTATGAAGCTGTATTAGATACTGCCCCAAGTACAAACTCAATTGTATGAATAAGTTGATGAACAAATACTTCACTAAACTCAAATTCTCCATGACCGTGTGCATCATGACCTGCCTCCACCTGTAGAGAGTCTTCCGTTCCTTCAAGAGGAGTGTAGGACTGACCTTGATGTGTCTAGAGAATTATGAAAAACATGGTGCAAATTAGAAAATATAATGACAAATTGATGATAAGATTTTAATGAGAAAATAAAATAGCATACCCTATTATGTTGTGCCTTTAAAATGAAAGGCTTAGGTAGCAGCATCCATGGGACTGCAATTAGAGATAGCAGTAGTAGCACAAGCTGGTAACAAAATGATACGTGCCATGTTTATTATTATAATTTTTTTGTCATCCAAAATAAATATTACGGTTGCTAGAAGAATCAAACCTGAACTGTTTTCTGGTTTGGAAAAAGCTGGTTTTCACCAAGATCATCTGTTGGGCTAAGGAACATGTATATCATTACATGATATAAATCAGCTTGTGAACCAGTGCACCACTTTACAATAATGAGGAGGGAAAGATAACCAAACAGCCCATTCAAAAAGATCATCTGAGGAATAAATTGGAACCTAGAAATTGCAAAAATAGAAAATAATATCAGTAAAACATAATATAGGTGAGCACAAACAAATCTAGGAATTCATCAAACTTACCAGACATTCACAGGATTCCGAAAATAGAGAGCATTGAAAAAGCTGAGTATTATCCCAAGGTTCATTTGGGCTACCCCAAGAAGAATAGACATTTTCATCTTTAAGGAGTTGAGAAATGGCAATTCACTTCGACTTCCATGCCATGCAGGATCCACACCAAATGGGTATGTATCACGCGCCTTTATCAAGCCTATGGTGGTAGCCTCACTGCAGAAAACTAGAAAATATCAAGAGATAGAACAGAGGAGCCAGTTCTTTTTTTAGGGGTGGTCAGATAAACTACCTGCATGCAGCATCACGGCAGGCATATGCTGATGGACTAAATAACTCAAAAGGAACCGAGAAAAACTCGTTATATATCAAACCAGTGTAGATGGAGAAAAGGGCCATCAACAATATAACATAACGACCACCAAAAGTCATTTCCATTATGTCTCCAAGCTTCTGTATTGATGAAAACGCATAAAAAATCAGTATCAGCTTACTAAATGATGATGACGTAATTAAATGAAAGTTGGATGCAAAATTGTAAATGAATAGTTTTTCTTCTGACAGAGTTCAACTTTGAGTCTTATAAATGTAGAAAACACGTATTTTTGTTTTTGGCTAGCTACCTGACTTGAGTATTTCTTCTCCCTAAATATCAAAAATAAAGTTGCCAGCAGAATGCATATGCCATGCCCCCAATCACCAAACATCACAGCAAACAGAAATGGGAATGTGACAACAGTATATACTCCAGGGTTTGCTTCTTGGTATTTGGCAACACTGCAAGAAGAGTAAAAGAGTACATAGTAATATAGATACACACCGGCACACTGCATAAGAGTCATGAGTAAAGCCTCGGATGGAGACAGGGGATCCAAAATAATGCCTACCCATATGCATCGACAATTGTTTGAAAGGATTCAGTAAACTTATTTGTCCTGAAATAGGTTGGAGGTAACTCTTTAGTGTGCAAAACTTGGAAAATGGCACCAACTTGGGACTTTGAGTCAACTGTCGCCTGCTGCAGGGCATCCTGAATCTGCAAAAACAAGGGATATTGAGTTAATGGTACCCTGAAGCTACATATAAGTTCATCCATGTTGCAAGCTGAAATGTAACACACTAACCCTGGCAATTCAAGATGTAACAACATCTAAACACTAACCCTAAACATGATTATCTAAATAAAAGGAAAAATAAATTACAACAACAAACCTGTTGGGTGGCAAATATGGGACTCCAGCCTTCAGCCACAAGACACTTTTTTGTTACATCAATGCTAAGCATGTTTAGTGTGTGATAAATTGATTTTTCCTTCCGAACCTTGCAAGAGCAACAAAATGAGGATCAGTGATCCATATAAGAAGAGATTTATCTATGCATATCTATATTATGCATAGATAAGTGTGTGTGCATGAAATTGTGACATGAAGACTTAGAAGAGGCATACCAGCTCACTCCACTGTTCATATTGGTTTCCTATGGTTTCCAACAAATTTGCACGGTGCAAAAGTCCAGCATCTATTGTTGTTTTCAGCTCAGATATCCTCCCAGATACCTGGAAAGTGACAGTTTACTTAATGAGTGTTTTTATCAAGGTTTAATCAATTTATGCAGAGATGCCAACATTTCTAAGAAACATTAAAGATAATGCAGCATTATTTTTTTGATGTGATTGAAAATGTAGGGCACGGGGATCCTCTGTTTTCTTTATGCCTAGTGGACTTGTGATTGTGGGAAAAGCAAAGGCAGCCACAGGGGGATAAGAATAAGTGGGCTTAGTATAAAAACTTCTGGAGAAGACTTTTCTTAATGCTTTTAAAGTAGGTTCACAATAATACATTTTTGCATAATTAAATTACTGTACAGGAAGAACTATACAGCAGACAAAGAGCAAAAACCACAAATGATTTTGATCAGGGTTTTGTCACAGTTTTGATATCATATATGCATGTTTAAAAAGGTCATTGTTATACGAATTAATTAACTTATCCTTCACAACTCCTTCAATGCCACATATATTACTTAGAATTCCAATTTTTGTGGAGCTTACACTTGCTTTGTCAACTTTTACTCCCAATAAAAATAGTCATTAAAAGGTAACTAGCATTATAAGATATTATATTTTTAATTTTCATATGTCTACAATATCTAAGAATAATTGAATTGTATATATTCAAATAAATCAAACTTATCTTGGCAGTTTATGCATCACTATAGAAAATAACCTAGCTTATTTATTGTACAGATACAATGAAATTAAGGTATAGTATTAACAGAGAGTATGATAGAGATCATAGTTATATTAATATGTTAGTATTAATTAGTAGTTATGGTAGGTTCTAGATATGGGTAATTTGGTAATATTAATATCTAGTGTGTGTGTTAGTGGGTTATAAATAGAGGATAGTCTTGTGAGTTGGGTAGGAAGAGTTTTATTTAGAAAATAGTCAGGTTATGGCTGGTCTCCTGTTAATGCAGTGAGAAAGGGCTGAGCCCTGGGTTGGGAGATTTCATTCTCTGTAATCATCCCTTCCAATTAATATTACTATAATTCTTGTTTGATTACTGTCTATTTGTTGATAGTTCACTTGAATTGCATTCAAATTCTATCAATGGTCCGACCCTGCCTCAGACCTGCCAATTTCATCTTAATTTCATCATTGTTGGACTTCATTGCTGGTGTCTCCCATCAATTCCCGTCGATTTCATCTACATTTGTTGTCTGTTGATTTTCCAGTTTTGCCGACTAAGATAGCGCTAATTACAGGTTCCACCAACTTCAATCTCATCATTGTGTTTCCAATTTCATTCAATTGGATTCCAATTTCATCATTGCTCGATCTAATAGCTGCCGTCAACCTGCTTCAGAACTACCGTCGACTTGATTTTGAATTCCGACTACCATGGTAAACCTCAACTCTCGATTAGATATTCACGATCAACAAATCGCCCAACTCCAACAAGACGTTAATGAAATCAAGGCTTCACTGACACTGTTGAAGGAAGATCGCTCGGAATCCAATGAATTTCGGAAGATGGTCTTAGCTTGGATGACGTCCCATGAGAAGAATTCGATCGATTCCTCAAGATTTTCAGGGTTTTTCAATTCCAGTGGGGAAACTGGCTCGTCGGATTCGATTCACGATTTCGTCGCCGGTAATGTTTCTCTTTCTGGCTTTCGTTATTCCAATCGATCTGGGCCTGTATTGAATGATGGGCTGACTGGTGTGGGCCAATATCAGCCCAAATCTGCTGTTAATTCTAGTTCATCTAAGGCGGTTGCAGCAAATCCTTCACATGCGAGTGTATTTTCAAGGATCTTGCAAGGACAAGAATCATCAACATCACGAGTCCTTTTTGGAGAGTATAACGAATCAGATTCATGTGGTAGGCCCATTCAATGGCCATCTTCTCTAACGATAGACGCAAATGGCAAAATCGACCCTACATCTATCTCTCAACATTACTCCACAATGGACAAAGTTTCCTTCGGGAGGCCCACCGAATCCTTTTTCACGAATCTATTATCAGGCCCTGATTCGGTCGCCAGTAAGGCCTCTCTTTCCCTTTTTCGTTATCAACATAGTTATGGGCCTTTAACAGGTGATGGGCCTCAAGTGTTGGGTCAAAGGGAGCCCAAACGTGTTCATACACCCAAATTAACTGAGCGAAGGCTTCCTGTTTGCTCCTTTGATAGCATTCGTATCAAGTTTGGGAATGGGTATTTTGTTATTGTGACTGAACGATGTATGGGCCTATGGTTATTCGGTGAGGAAGCTGCTTATCAGTCGGTTGATGTGAAGCAGTACTCGGTTCCTTCCAATTAGTGGTTTTGACTTCGGCACAACAATCTTTACTTTCACATTTACATTCCTCCACTTTTGAGTTGGGAAATGTTTTGCATCGTGATCGAGGAGCGCGATATCTTTCACGTTTGGATTGGAAAGGACGTAAGAAGAAAAGGATTTGTTTACGTTGGGGTAATAGATATGGGCCAGCTCACAAATGTCCGGAAGGCAAGATACTTGGAGCAAGACACGATCCATGGTTCACTCCCAAGTCTTGAGGACAAGACTTTTAAATAAGGGGGGAGTAATGATAGAGATCATAGTTATATTAATATGTTAGTATTAATTAGTAGTTATGGTAGGTTCTAGATATGGGTAATTTGGTAATATTAATATCTAGTGTGTGTGTTAGTGGGTTATAAATAGAGGATAGTCTTGTGAGTTGGGTAGGAAGAGTTTTATTTAGAAAATAGTCAGGTTATGGCTGGTCTCCTGTTAATGCAGTGAGAAAGGGCTGAGCCCTGGGTTGGGAGATTTCATTCTCTGTAATCATCCCTTCCAATTAATATTACTATAATTCTTGTTTGATTACTGTCTATTTGTTGATAGTTCACTTGAATTGCATTCAAATTCTATCAGAGTACAAGGAGTACCGAGCATTGACCTATTCATACATGCAAATGTGATGATCAATAGCTAAAGAAGAAGGATGTTGGGTACCTCAGTTATCATTTGAGCTTGTTTGCCCAAATCTTCTGCAAAAGGGTAACGGTTTGCTCCAAATGCTTCGCATATCTTAAGAATTTTGCTCTTTGCTCTTTCTCCAGAAAAGAAAACCACAAAAACATTTTTCTCAACCTGTAAAGTGAAAATCATGTTCCAATAAGAATCCAATATTTATTTTACTAAAATATTTCCTAGAACTGAAATCGAAAGTAAATGAGCCTGCTGCCCCTATGCTTGTCAGAGATTACACCAAATGTTGACTAGTCAATCACATGTTATTAAAAAAATTGTCAAAACCATGTAAACCTTGAAGCCTAGTACACAACATATGTATGTTGTGGACGTAGAATTCATAGTGTCGGTCGGTAAAAATACCGAGTTTGAGATTATAAAAACTTAAAGATTTAATAACACCCTGTTCATATAGAGGTACAACAAAGATAATATTTAAGTATTTTATTTTATGTAATAGATTTACAGCAAGATGCACCCCTGTGCATTAAGCAAAGAAATCAATGCATGAGCCCAATAAGGTGCCTTATCATCCATGTTATTAGGCATTAGCAAATCGTCAAATGCCGTGAGATGTAAAATACAATTTAGAAACAGCTTCACCAGTGGCAGCCTGATATGTGAAACTCTTATCATTTCATTTTCATTATGATCAAAGCATCAAAAAATAAAGATGCCTAGAAAATCGAGAAAAACAATGTCTATCAAAGAATAAAAACATTCTCCATGACCTGGAAGACAGATATTAATAAACATTCCATTTTACCTTTTCGCCTGAATTAGGATCAATAACAGCTTCATCCACAGAAGACTGCCTCAGAAACACATTTCCCCTTGTAGCACGAAATAATATTCTTTCAAAAGCCATAGATCTTCCTTTGGGCACAAGGCCAGTGAGAAACCCCAACTTCACTTGTTTCCCTTGGTCAGCTGTTGATTCCTTAACATAAAAATCAAACAGAATTTGCAAGTTGAGAACTTCCAATGAATTATGAAGGAAAAAAAAAGGATTTATTTCATAGCAATGTACCTGGTCCTTCAGTAGAGGAGTTTCCAAAGATTCTTCAGCAGCCTGTTGTGATGAAACTTCTGTCTGCTGAGCTGCAGCCCTGCTTTGAGCTTCTTTAAAAAACTCCCCAGCCTGTATAACAGTTTGAACTTGAATATATATACACATATAAAACAGTAAATTTGAGCATCCCTACAATTACCTAGCAAACCTTATTTATAGCATTTTCATAACTGCATGTGTGGCTTTAATGTAAGATATACCTTTTGCAGAACAAGTTTATATTCTACAAGCTCATTATAGCTACGCTGCAACTTTTCACTGTTCCCGTTGATTTCAGTAAGCTCAGCTTCAAGTTCTCCAAGCTTTACCTAAATCATCATAACACACAAGAAAGAATCAGTTTCCTAAACAAGGTTCAAATTTGTGCATATACATGTAGAAACTTGTATATACCTCCAGTTCATCCAGATTAAATTCAGCTTTGGCGTCAGATTTTGCTGATGGTTTGACATCTGCCTTTGACATTTGATCTTTGAAGAAACGCAGCTTTCGTGCCAATTCTGCACATCTTTTAATCTTCACAATGAAAGCAGCTAAGTTTCAAGAGGTGGTGAAAGAACATAATTATATGCTTTGAATGAATATTATGACAACTGACTAACTGAGAAATATAGCTAATCTTCTAGTAACTCTCCAATTTATGTTGAATTAACAAATTGCCACACTAGACCACTTTTTCAAAGATTTTTCCCATTGTTTACTATAAAAATATGACCTTAAAAATACTAATGTATGCAAGCAGACATTTAAATGTGACAAAAATTCAAAATCTGATGCTTCCAATCATATAGCAACATCACCTATTAAACTACATATGCATGTTACTTTTAGTAACAAATTTATATAGATATGGATAGATGGTATTTATGCTAGTTCATCATATTGCAGTTAATGTGGATTGTTTAAATTTATGCTGCATTGCTGCCTACTTTCTGTATTAATTATTATCAAAACTTGGGTCAAAATATGCCAATTTCAAACCTTAAGATTTCAAAAATATAACTCCAAACAACAAACCAGCTCAAGTTTTAGAGTCAAGAGGATAGCAATAAGCATCTTAACAAACCTGACAACAATCAAGGATAAAAAATGCTCACCTGACCGGCATATGTCCGCTGGAAAGGGCTTTTTTCTGCATTCAGCTGTATATATAAATAAAGTTAATATTAGACCTTACCAAGAAACACAAATCACATAACATAAAAGATATAGACTATAAACAGGGGAAAAACAATATGCTTGATGTTCAACCAACAAACCAATAACCATAAGAAATACAATAAAAGGTATTGGCAAACTAGAAAAAGCACCTCTTTTTATTATTTTGCTAGTGGAATCATCCAGTATCTTTTAATCAAACCTTTATCAAATGTATATTCCATCAAAGCCCTTTCAGAATAAATATCTTTTAAACAAAGTTCAAATCAATGGCTTATAAACTAAAAAATGTATGAAGTGAAAAATTAAAGAACTAACAACTATCACTTTTTTAAAACATAAAGCACGTAAAGAATAGCCCCATGACATCTCTAACGAGTGTTTCAGATAACAAAAGATCACAACAACAAAGAAATTCCTAAATTCAAACCATCAAATCTAACAATAATCAGATTCTACACAATTCATCGAACCATATCTTTCATTTTCATCAATCAAAATCCCTAATTTTGGTGAATCACGCTTACTTCTAAAATTACAGCTAGCTAACCTTACGAGGCACCAATAAAACACTACAATTCCATCACATAACACGCACGATCCTATAATTACAAGCATAAAGAGAGAGTGCTGACGTCTTTGAATTGAATGAGGCCGATATCTCCGAGGTAAGAGACGGTCAATCGAGCGGATTCGATGGGAATAATGACTTGTACTAGGTGCATCGGCTCTGATCGGAACAGATCCATCGGGGGACAACAGCCACCGTGCTCCGCCATCTGTGGACTTCCGATTGCGGCAGTCGTTCTTCGAGATCGTCGATCAGTATCTCGCCAGCGCACACAAAACGCAGATTATTTATCTTACCGCCTCTGTATTATCAGCAGCCACGTTATTCAGATTGATGATTTTGTCTGTTTTTTAATTACATTTATATATTGGGGTTTAATTTAAGGCTATGTTATTCACCAACCCATCCCACACGGCCATACCCCTACGCATCGTATACGAGTAATAATTGGGTGTCAGAATTTGTTAATATCAAAAATTGGACTCTTATACGATGCGAATAGGTCTATACGCGTCGCATAGGTTCTATATGCGGCTCTATACGTGATCAATTATTGGGTGTTAGTGACAATAATTGGACCCTATACGCGGGGCTATACGCCACATATAGGCGAATAGGATTCGTGAGTGTGTTAAATTAAAAAAGTAGTGTGAATAGTCAGTCCCTTAATGGCTTAGGTTTTGTTTATTATTAATTTTTAATTAAGTAAACTATTATTAAATTGGGCATGTTATGGTGTTTTTAAGCGTTGTAATTTTTACACAAACCGATCAACACCATGTGTTTACATTTCGTTTTTTAGTCTAACAGGTTTTGTGTCGTAAGCAAATCGCATTGAGACACATTAAAATTATGTCTATACAGGTTAAATGCATGTCAACCTGCTTAAACTTATTAACATGTTATTTGCATATAGTCTGCTCAAACACCTATTAATCTGTTTACATATGTTTATAATTTTTTATTTTTTTAAATAAATATGTGATTTTTATCGTGTCAATAAACATGTTTTATCGTATAAACATATTTCTAAATAGGTTCGTGTTTGTTTTTGGAAAAAAAAAAACAAGAGTAGTTATTATGTCATTTTCATGTCTAACACATGTCATGTTTGTGCAGTGTTTAACCTGTAACACCAGTCTAAAATGTTTTTAAGCGTTAGAAATATTATAAAGTAAAAATCAAAAGCTCTACATAAACTTGTTCAAATTCATCCTGGGCATTGTGACATGGATGTTGGACTATGAGGTAAAAATGACATCGAAGTTACGTATACATAACTGCTTAGATGATTTTTTCGTTATCGTATACATAAGTGCTTAGATCCAATGTTTTAAAAACCGGTTCGAACCGGCCGGTTCAACCGGATGTCGTCAATTTATCCGGTACGAAACACTTCGGTATTATGCAGGTTACTTCAATCGATTGTGTCGGTGGTTTTACCGGTAAATCGGTATTCCGGTTTAAAAAAAACACAAAATTTAGACTTTTAAGTGATTTTCGGCTTTTAAGCGATCGTGAACATGATGTGTTTAACACGCCAATGTCATAATCCTATTATGCACTTTTATTTTAAAAAATTTTATTAGAATTTGAGTACTTTCAGATTGTTTTGGATGTATTTCAGTACTTTTTGAATTGTTTTTGAATGATTTTGTATACTTTTTGGAAACTTATTTGAGTATAAGTTGTATTTGTATAGAATTCTATGGTTAATTAGTGTGTCCGGTTGAACCATTTTTGAGCCAAATCTGGTACACATAAAATACCGGTTTTAAAACATTGCTTAGACCTAGAGATGCACAAAAAAACCGGTTAACCGAACCGGTACCGGTTCTTAACCGGTTATTGAAATCGGTTTTAGGTTTCAAAAAAACCGGCGGTTTGGGACCGGTTTGAGGTTTCAAGAGGCCAAACCGGTTATTAACCGGTTTTTCTAACCGGTTAACCGGTCCTTCTCATAAAAAAATCGGTTATTTGGCGGTTAACCGGTTCGGTTAACCGGTTTCGGTTATACATCGGTTTCGGTTTTTGAGCTCGAAAAACCGGTTATTAACCGAACCGGTTATTGGTAAAAACCGGTTTTGAGACTTTCACCGGTTAACCGGTTCGGTTATTCCAAAACCGGTTTTTGACCGGTTAACCGATTTGTGCACCTCTAGACCTACAAGTGAACTCCAACTTCATTTTTATGGCAAATGAGTATAATACCAGCCATTGCAAAGCTATTTCTTTTATTGATAGCATGTATCATCTGACACATACACAACACAAGAAGCTGCAGTGGAGGGGTAAGGCCTTCAAAGACATGTTATGGGTTATAGCAACAACTATAGTGCAAGACTAGTGACAAAATCGAAGATTTAAAGTCTATGAATGCTGAAAGTATATAATTGATTATTAAGGGTGTAAACAAATTAAACTATTATGTGATTCACTTGAGATCAAATTGGAAAAAAACTTGAACAAACCAAGCTTAAACAAGCCCCCAAGCTCAAGCTAGTGCATTGAAATATGGCTCATTTAGTGAACGAGCTCGAGCTCCGCATGTCAAGCTCGAGCCGTCTAGTGAGCCTAAACAAGCATATTATTTATATAATTTTTTATTTAACTAAATAAATGTGTGTGTATATATATAAAATTTTGGTAATTTTAATAAAATCATATATATTATGTTCTGTATGAAAAATATAGTTACAGATATATATAAACTAAATAAAAAAAGAAATTAATTAATTAAAATAATAAACAAGCTCGAACTAGAAAATTTTCATACGAGCCGAGCTCAAGCTTTAGAAATAAAGAGCAACTGAGCTAAGCTAAAGCTCGACCTTTCTAAGGCCAAAACAAGACAAGCCCGAGCCTTAGCAAGCTTGAGCTTATCTCAGCTCATTTACACAATTACACGGTTTACACCACTATTTTATTGGTTAAACTAAAGTCCTATTGTTCATTGGACTAGAAGCCGCTTTACATGCAAAATGTTGATATTGTCATATTAAATGTTTATAAATTCCTCTATAGTTGACATGTTCATAGCTTAAATTTTTGATAATTACATGTGTTTGTGGGTAGATCAAAGACCGATATTTTATCCAAGGTTGTATTAAATGTCACATGAATAGAACACATAGGATGATCAATCCATGTAAAGAAATTACAATCGGATCTCTAAAAAAGGGATTTTTGTTGGTATATGAGAAAAGAGAATTAAAGTGCTTAAAAGAAATTGCCAGTTATGGACAGGTATAAAAGTGATGTCTAAGGAGGTTATTAGTCAAGAAGGTATTAATCGTTGCTAGTATTTTAACAAGGTATATTATTTTTGTTATAATTTTGTACAATTAACAAGGAGATTACAAGCCATTTAAATAGACACAAGGCATGAGAAGTTAAAGGCTAAACATAAGGATCTAAATTAACATTTACAGTAAGATTGATAACTTCCAAAGATAGAGAGATTGACTGGAAATCATCGGCTGATATTGTGGGTCTTGATACGCCCCCGCAAGATGGAGGATCCATCGGATACTCCTATCTTGGATCGATTTTTCAGAAAAGGAGCTCGTGACAACGGCTTTGTTAGCATGTCGGCAAGCTGATCTTGAGAGCTAATGTGTAGAACTCGCAATCGACCAGTTGAAACTTGTTCACGTACAAAGTGGTAGTCAAGAGCTATGTGTCTCATTCTTGAATGATAAACCGGGTTTGCACAGAGATATGTAGCACCGGTGTTGTCGCAGAAGAGTGTAGGCGTGGTATTGATGGGAACACCGAGTTCTTGTAGTAAACTTTTGAGCCAAATAAGTTCAGCTGAAGCATTTGCCAGTGCCTTGTATTCAGCCTCGGTGGAGGATCTGGAAACTGATTTTTGCCGTATTGATTTCCAAGAGACAATATTGGTACCAAGATATAGGAGATAAGCTGTGGTAGATCGTCCGGCATCATGAATTCCACCCCAATCAGAATCTGAGAAGGCCGATAAAGTGAGAGGAGAGTCACGGTTCAAGAAAAGGCCATGATGAATGGTTCCTTTTAGGTAACGGAGAACACGCTTGAGTGCTTGCCAATGTGTTTGGCGAGGATTATGCATGAATTGTGATAACTTGTTGATGGCAAACGAGATATCAGGGCGGGTGAGGGCAAGGTATTGCAGAGAGCCAACAAGTTTCCGATATGGAGTGGCATCAACTGGCGGGGATGAATCATTGTGAGATAAAGGGTCCGTAGTACTGAGAGGAGTGGTGACATCTTTGGCACCATCCATATGAAATTGATTAAGGATGTCTTGAATGTAACGATGTTGTGACAAGAATAGCCCCGTGGTTGTGGGGATGACCTCAACTCCTAGAAAATGATGAAGCATACCAAGATCCTTAATAGAAAATTTGGTACTCAAGGTTGAGATAAAGTGATCAAGGAACTTTGGATTATTACCGGTGAGGAAAATGTCATCAACATAGACCATAAAATAACAAGTGATATCATGGTGGTTATAGATGAAGAGAGATGCATCAGTTAAGGACTTTTGAAATCCAAAACGAAGTAGAAAGGTAGTGAGCTCAATGTACCATGCTCACGGCGCTTGTTTTAGGCCATAGAGGGACTTTTTGAGCTTACAAATGTGGTTTGGAAAGTGAGAATTAGCGTATCCAGGGGGCTGTGTCATAAAGACCTCTTCATGAAGGGTTCCATGAAGAAAGGCATTGTTGACATCAAGCTGTCTTAATGGCCAATTTTAGAGAGAGCTATGGAGATAACGCGTTCGAATAGTGACCGGTTTGGTGACCGGGCTGAAATATCAAAATAACTTTGCCGTATTGTTGAAGAAAACCTTTGGCAACAAGACGGGCCTTGTACTTGGCAATAGAACCATCGGAATTGCGTTTAATACGAAACACCCATTTCCAACCAATCGGAGTTTGAGATGTGTGGGAGGAACGAGATCCAAGTTTGGTTGTGAAGGAGAGCGTTAAACTCTAAGTCCATGGCACTTCTCCATTTTGGATCTTTTAAGGCTTGAGTATGGGTGGTGGGTTCAAGCGTGGGTGGGATAGGATGAAGAGTGGTGGTGTAATAATAGATTGGAGTTGAAGTATTTGGAGTTGGCTTTGCGAGTACGCTGGGGACGAAGTGTAGTTTGTGGAATTGAAGATGGGGTAGGAATATTATTATTGGGCATGGGTGATGAAGTGGTGTAACAACCTGTTTTTAATAATGAATGTATTGTGAATAATCGTTAATTGAACGATTATGGTTGTGTGATTTGAAAATATGTGAGATTACATCATCTATGGCAAGAGCACATTTGGTCGTGCTTAAAATCCACGATGATTTAGCAATTTTAATCATTACAAGTTGATAGATATGTAAAAATGATGAACGTGGGCGAAAACCGTGCGCAAAACGGAGTTCGTATGCTCCCGGAATCGCGAAACGAAGATTAACTCAAAATTGGAAGAACCCCCGTGGGGCGGTAACGCCCGGGCCATGCACCCAGTTGGGGGCGATGCGCCCAGGACCCTATGTCGGCAAAAATCCCTTAAAGTGATCAGAACGCATGGGAAGTCTGATCATTTTCTTCTTCTCGCCTATTTCTTGCTCCAGACGAAAGTTTTGCACCTTTAATCCATAAAATCAACCTTTAAACCTTCAAAAATCATATTT
The DNA here is from genome assembly GCA_009363875.1 of Mikania micrantha. Classification (NCBI taxonomy): domain Eukaryota; kingdom Viridiplantae; phylum Streptophyta; class Magnoliopsida; order Asterales; family Asteraceae; genus Mikania; species Mikania micrantha. The sequence goes on along the minus strand of SZYD01001526.1, from coordinate 149 downwards.
GAAGCCATCAGAAGCTATAGATCACATCCAAGAACGTTGTTACAAGCGCCCTGATCGTTGTTTTAACCGTAAAATCCGTCAGATCAGGGTAATGGCTTTGTTTTAATCCTACTAGTTTAATTTGGTGGATTAAACTTAGTTTTGATTGT
>SZYD01001525.1:0-31294 GCA_009363875.1 Mikania micrantha | reverse complement strand
TTTTGACTTTGTATTTAGATTCTAGAATTTGAATTTGATGGACTAATTGTTTGTTTTAGAGTTTTAGAATAACGGTATTACTCGTAAGAGTAATTAATTTATTCTTTAATTAATCCTGCATAACACATACCTAGACAGGAGTTAGGAGTATAAACATGAATATGTAAAACATACAATAATTAAAAGCATTTAGTAAACATATTTAAAGAAAAGGTTTACGTATGCTTCTCAGACCCGCGTTTGTAAACAAAAAGTTTAGAAAAGGGGCGATGAACTCACCTGTGTTGCTCTGTATTGATTTACCACAAAATGCGCGCTCGTTAATTGTAGACTATTTTTCTTCGGTACCTGAGTTGTTTTAAAGGATTTGAATACGATAAGTATATACAATAGTCGTATCTAGGGTTCTGGTCTCGGTGTGCAACTAAGTGTCCTATGTTACTAAGGTGTTTCTGGAATTCCTTCTATCTAGGCTAAACGTTTTACCCATTAATAAACCCTGATCCCACAGTAATCATCACAAGTCTTTAGTTAAAACATTTTTTTAAGTTAATTCATTTTAAGTTGAACATTTATTTAGAAATCATTTAATTAGTTTAATAGGGTTTATAAATGAATTTTCTTTTATTAAAACATAATCAATTTAAGAGACTTATACTTCAACATGATGGGCTTGTGTTAATCCAATTCGATTAACCTCAGGCCCATTACTAGCCTTTGTGTGTCCAATAATCGTCCCAGATAATTCAAGCGAATCATCTAGATTGGTTACCCGTTCTTATGAAATTTCCTAAGGATTAGGTGTCAATAGTTACATTAACACACTTAACCTTAGTTTATGATTTCTCAAATGTGTTGAGCCAAAGTGATACCCAAATTCTTGTTTGAATGATATTATGATTTTGTGTAAAACTCTTTATTATTGAAAACCCAACTCATAATTGCTTCCAAATAGGTCTATACATGTTAAACCAACTTGTATTTAACTCTCCCAATCCAACCTTGTTATCATATAGGAGCATTAGTATGAAACCCTAGTATGCTTCCCATGCACACACACACAAAATCCCCATGCATGCATTACGTAACCATCCCATGCATAAACACCCGGTCCGAATCATCTTGACCGGTAACCGTGGGCCGTATAAGGTTGGGCCAAACTACTTGGGGCGAATCAAACCTGACCGAATGAGGTTTCAGCCATGTGAGGCCTTGGCCGTATGGTTTAGTCCGAACCAGTTCAGCCAAATGGAACATGGGCCGAATAAAATCTGGCTGGTCGAGTAAGGTCTGAACCGAATGAATGCCAATCAAATGGAGCTGGCCGTATGACCTTGGCCGAATGAAGCTGATGTGAGTGGGTCTTCGGCCGAAAGGGAAAGTTTCCGAGAGAATGAAGCCATTCGGCTCCTGCTGGTTCGGTCATGGCCAATCGGCCAAGAGGCTGGTTCAGTCGGCCCATGGGGTGTCCTTCGGTCTGCAGTCATGCGGCCACCTGGGATTTGGCCATTCGGCCGTGTGGTGCAGCCCAGGTGCAGCCCTCGATTTGGAGTTAGATGGCCGAGTAACGAAGGGGTATGTGTTCCTACAACCTTCTTAGGTGTTTTAGTGTGGATTCTATGGTTTGAAGTGGTTTAAAACCGGAAATAAAGGGGTTCGAACCTAGGGTTTTCAAAACCCTAAAACCGAACAAGGATCATGGATTTACCTCAAAAACACTTGATTTCGTGAAGAAACGAGCGAGATATGGTGTGAGGTTCTAGAGAGAGAAAGTAGAGAGAGAGTGGAACGAGTTTGGGGAAGGAGGGCTGGTTGGTGGTGGTTGTTATGGCATTGAATGCCACATTAAGTGGGTTCAATTTATCCGGTTACGTTCGGGTTCGTTCGGTTTCGCGAAAAACCTCGGTTTTGCTTCATTATTGTAACGAAACGTTACGGTTTTAAAAGTAAAGTTTATGAATTTATTTTAGGTGGTAATTCCTAGTAAATTAATTAAATATGTTCCGTTTATTTAAATTTCTGAAAATATTTAATTTACTGTTTAAATCGAATCGTTTAGCCGTCGCGCGTATTCGTTCGAATCGTCACCCGTACGAATACGACGATGACTACACTTTTCAATATGGTTTTCTAATTATTGGATATCATTCAAAACGTTAAAATTTCAGGTTTATTTGTACAGATCGTCACCTATACGAATAATCCGTCGATTTAGCATTCACATGACGACATTCGTTGTTGTTTTGTTCTGTAAAGCCTCACATAGTTTTGAGTTACGTTTCTGCAATGATTTTGAATCTGTTCTATGATAACATGAAATGATAGTGATATTTGAGTGGCAACTGAAATTTGTACTTGATTTACTGTTCATTTTACTGTGTAGATCACTGTTCCGGTGACATTTCCGGCATTGATGTTACAATGTGAGCTTGGTTCTCTAGACAGGTACAGGAAGAGGTGGATTAACTTCAAGCCTCAGGAACCAAAAAGATACTATCAGCCAGAAATCAATGGAGATACCCGCAGACACAAAGTCATCCTGAAGTGGCTGCCTCCAGGAGTCATGAAGAAGATTCCTTTACGGAAGATGCATCAAGACTTCTTGGACAGCTTCCGATGGTGGTATTATGATGGGCGAACTGCAGAGGCTGTGATTGTGTTGTGCAAAGACAACAAGTGGGATACAGAACGTATATTCGATACTATGTGGCTGACAAATCTGTCACACAATGATGTCAAAGCTTTGTGCAGATGTCAGATTTTCTTTGATGTTGAAGACATGGAACAAGCTCTGCAATACATGAGAGTTATTCGGATTTGCATTGTTTTTGGGATTCATGCTGGAACAGACTGGAAAGCTATATCAAACAAGTATTTCAAGAAAGATGCTGAAAAGTGAAGAACTAGGTCCAAGGGGGAGTATGTTAGTGCATGAGATGTCCCCAGTTCAGATTCTTGTATGATCTAAATGTATAAAGCTTATCGTATTAATGAAGATCAATTATTCTATATTGTTGTTTAATGTTTATTCAAGTTTATATGTGTTTGTCTATGTTTAACTTTGATTATATATGTCTTATAGACCCATTCATGCGAATGACCCTAAGAATGAGGTCATTCGGGCGAATAAACGCCTAGCGAATGACTGGGGCGAACGAATGAGTCAACCGTATGACTCATTCGGTTGACCAAGCTCATTCGGCTGAGCCATTCGCCGAATGAGTTGTTTCAGCCACTCATTCGGCCGAATGAGTACAATCTATATATACTTGTTCAAACATATTCAAACCTAACTTTTCCGAGCCTCCTCTTTTCCCATAGCACTCTAGTGTCATACCCTTAGGGTTTTGAGCGGTTCTTCTCTGTCCAACTTCGATTCTAACCCCGTGGTGTTCGGTCTTGATCCTAACGTTCACTCCTCACCTTCGGATCGCCACGGGGCCTGTTGGTTTCGATTGGAAAACCCTGGAATAGGATTCCGCACTATTCCAGAGGCTGTCGAGCAGATCTACATAGGAACCGGATTGTTTTCGGGCTCCAAATTGGTCCTACACATATAACCAGCAGCAGACGTTTGACCTATCGTTGCGTACAACAAACAATGTTCGGTCATCAGATATGAAAGTGTGCTCTGGGTGTTCCTCACTCATCTCTCCTAGCCAAGTGGCTTTAAACTTAGGAGGTGCCGGAGTCCAATCCTTTTGCTTCTCAAACTAGCTGTTGATGACCGTCCCTAAAGGAGGAATCTCCTGTCCATCTTGGTTGATGTACTCGTGAGCATACAAGAAATCAACACAGGCATCTTTGGTCACATCGCCGATAACTACATTTTCCGGTTATTCCTCTGCAAATGCTCCGGCTGAGGACTCAGCCTTCTCCTTTCGTTCTTGATCACACACAGCCTCGAAAACTGAATCCATAGACACATCACAGAATAAATCTCCAAGGCCTGCTCCGCCGAGTTCTTCACTGAATCCATCAAACAATAAGTTATCTGGGAGATCCTCAAACAAGTCATCGTAGTAATCTAGAGGTTTCTCCGATGATGGCGGATTCTCCGAAGCATCGATGCCTTTGGTAGAGTCTAGAGCTGGCTCATCAGACTGTTGGCCTGAAGAACTGGCCCCTTCACCTTGATCGTCTCCAGCATTATCATCTTCCTTCCCCTTTCCCTTGTCATCTTTTGCACTATCTCCTACTTGACCACCCTTGGGATCATCCCCATCTTTGACTTTTTCATCATCTTTCTTTTCCATTTCAATTTCTTCATCAAACTTGTCATCATCATTGTCATCATCATCTTCATCATCATTCTCCTCAACCAGGGGTTTACCTGTTAGTTTCTCGATCGCCTCCTTTAACAGAAAATTCTGACTTTCCAGACGATTCACATCTCGTATCTGTCTCCTGAACATCTCACAGATTCTGACGATGGTTCCCTGCAGCTCAACAATCTTCTCATCTTTAGTAATGGAGTCCTGCTCTAGCAAAAAGTCTCTCTCTTGTAGGCAGACAATATCGACCGAAGACCCATCAGGAGCATAGGGCGAAGGCATGCACACGGGAGCCTTGCCTTTGTCCCTCCGACTCCTCCCTGGTGATGGTGGTGGCTCTGGGTGAGGGATGTGGTCATGGGTGTGAGGTGTATGTGATGTGGTTTGGGTGGTATCGACAGTTGGTGGTGGAGGTGGAACAGGAATCTGAGTGGTGGTTATGGGTTTAATGGGTTGTGTGGGTGGTTTTGGCTGAGTTGGTGGTTTAGGCTGAGTAGGTGGCTTGGGCTGAATGGGTGGCTTAGATGATTGTGTATGAGGTGGAGGTGGAGGAATCTGAGTTTGATGTGGAGTGGGCACTATAGGAGGAGGAATGGGTACTATAGGAGGTGGAGGTGGTAGAGTCTGAGCAGGAGTGGAGGTAGATGAGCTAGCTGTCTTCTTCATCAGTCTCGGGTCCTTCGGTCGCTTCGACATCATCTTTATCCTCTTCTTCTTAGGCGAAGACTCAGGAGTCGGTGCATAATCGGCGTCCTGAATGTCTTCCCTTTCTTCTTTGTTGAGAGGAGGTATGACAATCTCCTCACTCGATGAAGATGATGACTCAGAAATGAGTTCCTCGGCAGTTGCGTCGGCTTGTGTGCTGGTGTTGGTAGGAAGGATATCATGTTCCTCTGCAACAATGGCAACTGGATTTCCTTGTTCATCTTCAACTACGTTATCACCCACAAATCTTCCAAACTTGATGAGAGGGCACTCCCCAATATACTGCGTCTTCCCTCTCTTGTTCATAGTCATGTAGGAAAAAGTATCATCCCTCATCCTCTTGGTCCCCAGAGTGCCGATAGTGGGAACAAGGTTAGGATGTTTCTTGTTGATGACTATTTGCAGAAAATGGGTAAACGCCAAAAATCTCTCCTTCCTCTTCCCTTTAATATTGGCGTGCATGTCTTGGAAGATCATCTTGGAGAAGATGAAGTTAACTCCCAAAGCCAGAGCTACCAGACATGAGCTGAGAGTCTGATTGAGGACATCATAACCTCCTTTCCTTCCTGAAAGGCACTGAGTAACAACATGCGCCAAGTATCTACAGTATGGGTGCAATAGCTTCTTCTCGATGGGAGGATATACTCTTTTGTGCCCCATCTGATAAATAGTCTGGTTAACTAGATCTTGATCTAACTCAACCTGATCGGTAGCTTTATCTCCAAATTGAAGGCACTCCCGTAGAATTTGCTCGGTAGCAATGATAGGTTGACCTTGAATCTTCCCAATTAGACTAATAGTTCCATTGGCATCTGTGTGCTCAGAAATCGTATTCCAGAAACTCTGAATGTAATTTTCAATGATGTTTGGATGCTCCATGATCGCATAATTCACCGGTGACAATATCAGCCCGTCAACTAAACTCTTGAACACTGAGTGATTTGTGGAAGGATCTCCGAGATACGCTGACATGTTATGGTCAGAGACGAACTGCAAGTCAGCTATCTGAAAATAAAACAGGTCAAGTTAGTCAAAACTGTAGTGAAAGTCAAAGCATTACACATAACTGTTCAAGTTCAAGTCCAAGGAGACAGAAAAATTTTCGAAGTCGAAATCAGTCAAAGTGCTTAAAAGTTCGCGAAATTAAGATGTTCTCGAACTTTATGACATATTCGAACAAAACAAGTATTCGAAAATAAAGACTTATTCGAAATTTGAAATGTAGTCGAAAAGGTTACTACTTGAAACTTTGAAAGGTATTCGAAATCTGGGCTTATTCGAAGTTTCAAGTGTATTCGAAATTTATTGGTATTCGAAATTTGAATTTCGAGAACACAAAAATCTTCACAACTTTTTCAATTTTTCTTCTTAGAACGCCCAAATATACTCGAAATGCTCGAAATCAATAGGCGACCAACATACTAGAAGATCTCCTTTTAATTTTGAGTATTTTGAGATCAATTTTGAAAAAATCGAACTGTTTACGGAACAAAGTATCTGAAAATCATTTTTGATCCATAACTTATGATTTAATGGATAAAACTTGATGAAAATCTGTACCTAGAGGCGCCTAGGGGTGATCTACAATCTAGTCGGAGTGGATTTTTAAAACTGAGTTTAGAAAGCGAGATCGCCTACACAGAACCCGAATCGTATGCGAAACAACTGGTACTCGAAATTTTTCATATTCGGTCTATTTATAGGCTTATTTCGTGTACTCAAAATTTCGTGAACTGAATTTCGAGTATGCTTTCGATTATTTATTTTTTTAATTTTCAAAAAATTTCTAACTTTTAAAATAAGATAAAATAAAATAAAATAAAATAAAACAAAATAAAATAAAATAAACTCAGAAACTTTGGACAATGTCAAAGTTAAATCGGATCGATTTCGTGGGATCAAATCTGTGTCAGAAATTTGACCATCTTAAAATAATTTCTTATGAAACCCAACCTTAAAGATAATTATACCCCACCAATAGTTTCCACTTGTTAATCCATAATTCGGAGATAAGACTTATATGATCAAAGAGTTTTCCTACGGTTTTTCCGAAACTACTTTTGGGAAGTTTATGAATAGTCAGACTGTAGGGCCGGATTATCATGCAACCTGTGAATTTTGTAAAATTTTTTGTTTCAAACTTTTATTGTGTTTCAACGAACTTAAAATGTTTTGACAGAGTTTAAGATGAGAAAAGAAAAGAACAGATCGATTAGATTAGAATCAAGAACAAGACGGGGTTCTATCATCTTTGTGCTCATTGGCATCTTTTATTTTACTGATCTACAGGCACATTGGTCTTAACGTCACACATCCAGGTCTTTGCTTGCGCAAAACAGAGGATGCTTTAGTAAGTATTTTCCGATCTTTGCTTGCACAAAACATAGAACATACCCGAGTTTTTCAAAACAGTTTCAAGTTTATTGAAACACAATCTCGTTTTGACTTAAGGATTTACACAACAAGTCAAATAGTTGTTACATTTATCTGGTTATCTGATTTTCCTTACTTCTCTCTTATTTATATTTTTGAAAATGATCATCCCTGTTTCTTTCATCTTGGAAAAACTAAAACTTTTTAGTGAATTATAGTTATCCAAAGCTGTTATCCTTTAGAAATTACTTTTAGGTAGTGAGTTTCTAAGTGTCAGAATTTATTTCACTTCCCTGTTGAACCGCTTTACTTTAACCATCCAAATCAAAATCCTTTTGTATTTTCTAAAATTTTGAAAATGTAAATTTTTTTGTTGTTTTCTTAAAATTCACTCCCCCTAAACCTGTAGATCAACCTAGACTGACTCAAAATACCGAAAACTTTTTGTTGCTTTTGTAAATTTTGACTCAAAGACCGAAAATCTTTTTGTTGTTTTTGTAAATTTTCTCCTCCTAAATTTGTGATATAAAAATTAAAGTAAAACAGAACACAAATTTTATAGTATTTACAAAAATGGTTTAATCAAAACTTATTAGTTTGAGAGATGCAAGGAGGTGGTGAAATCGAGCTGTATCGAACGGTTTTGAGAAAAGATCCGCCAGATTATCATCTGTGTGGACCTTTTCAAGATGAATCAGTTTCCGTTCAAAACAGTCACGGATAGAGTGAATCCGGATATTAATGTGTTTAGTTTTGGAGTGTTGTACCGGATTCTTGACGATCTGAAGGGCAACTTCATTGTCACAATAGATAGAAGAGTTAAGAAAATTCAAACTGTAATCGAGGAGATGCTGTTGCATCCATATAACCTGAGAGCAGCAACATACTCCGCTTCCGCAGTGGATGTAGACACGGTTGCCTGTTTCTTGCATTGCCAAGAGACAAGGCAATCCTAAGTATTGGCATCCTCCCGTGGTGGACTTCCTGTCTAAATTACAACTACCAAAATCACTGTAAGAGTAAGCATGTAAATGAAACTAAGAGTTCTTGGGGTACCACAAGCCGAGACGAGGTTTCGCGATAAGGTAACGAAAGATCCTCTTGACAGCGATCATGTGAGAAGCCTTCGGATTGACTTGATATCTGGCACACTGACACACAGAAAGCATGATGTCAGGTCGGCTAGCGGTTAGGTACATCAATGAGCCAATCATCGAGCGGTAGAAGTGTTGATCAACATCTTCACCATCAGAATCCGAAGTTAAGACCGGACGAGCAGCCATAGGAGTAGATGCAAGCTTGGAGTCCAACATCTTGAACTTTGTCAGAATGTCAGTAACATACTTGCCTTGATGAATCAGCACGCCCTTCTGATCTTGCTTTATCTGAAGACCCAAGAAGAATGTCATTTCTCCCATCGCACTCATCTCAAACTTTTTCTTCATCACTGCTTCAAATTCCATGCATAGCACCGAGCTCGTGGAACCAAAAATAATATCATCAACATAGATTTGGATAAGAATCAGATCTTCCTTATCCTTGCGAACGAACAACGAATGGTCAATGGCTCCACGTGTATATCCATGAGCAAGCAGATGATCTGTAAGAGTAGCATACCATGCTCGAGGTGCTTGAGGAAGACCATAGAGGGCTTTGTCTAACTTGTAGACATGATCAGGATGATGCAAAACCTCAAATCATGGGGGCTGGCACATGTAAATATCTTCTTTCACCTTTCCATACAAGAAAGCACTCTTCACATTCGTTTGATACACTATGAAGTTCATGTAGGAAGCATAGGCCAAGAAGATCCTTATAGCCTCAAGTCTCGAAACTGGTGCAAAAACTTCTTCATAGTCGATCCCCTCTTGTTGGTAGAAGCCCTATACTACCAAACATGCCTTATTCCTGATAATCACCCCTGAATCACCCCTTTTGTTTCTAAAAAACCCATCTGGTTCCAATTGGCAGCTTCCCCTTGGACAATGGAACCAGATTCCACACTTTGAGCTTCTGAAACTGCATCGGTTCTTCCTACATCGCCTCAACCCAGCTAGACTCCTTAAGAGCCATCTTGACATTCTTTGGCTCGACATGCGAAATAAAACAGGAATACATACAAGAATTAATCGGACCTGATTGACTTCGTGTGAGATTGCTTTCAGGAAAGGTCTTCCGAGCTGGAATAGACCGGCATCGTGTGAGAACTCCTTCCGAAAGATGTCCAATAATGTTCTTCACATGATGATTCTTGTTGAAGCTTAGGGTTGGTACTTCCTCCACTGCCATATTGTCAAGCAGATTACTTATGAGATTTATCTGATCTTAACTGGAGGAAGAAATGATGTCAACTGGAGCTGTTTCACTGGCTTCGGCTCCATGATCCGCACAATGTTCCTCAGGAATGTGGTCTAAGAACAGTGGATTATCAAAACTTTGGTGGGAAGAAGATGAAGCTTGATCGGTTTCCGGTAGTGGCAGAACAGACTGAGAAGTATCCGAATCTGATGCGATAACTTCATTGATCGGGGTAGGCTGAACTGGAGGGGCCCGACCGTACATGCCTGGAGGGTCAACCGTCAGAAGCTTGGGATCGCATGGAACGTAGTCAACCTGATAGTCTACGTCGTCACCCTTGTAGAAGTTGTCGGTTGGTTCAGATGGTCCTGCACTCTCTGATGTAGTGTTGAAAGGCTTGAAAGTAGAATCATACTGAAACAACCAGTTTGGACCAGAACCGGCGTCTGTACTGTTCATCTCTTGCCAATCGATATAATATGATACCACAATCATCTGGGTCTTCTTGTTGTACACCCGGTAGGCAGCCTTTTCTGATGAATAGCCCACAAAGTAACACTCATCAGACTTGTCATCAAACTTGTGATTTGGCTCAGTATGGAGGAGAGTACACGAACATCTGAATGACTTGAAATGACCAACTTTAGGCTTCTGGTTAAAGAATATCTCATAGGGGGTCTTCTGATGCCGTTTGTTCAGCAGCGCTCGATTCTAAACATAAAAAGTTGTGTTAACAGCCTCGGCCCAGAAGAATATCGGCAGCTTGGATTCTGACAGCAATGGTTCGTGCAACTTCAATGAGCGTTCTGCTCCTCCTTTCAGCAACTCCATTTTTGCTGAGGTGTACATGTTGCACTATACTGCCGAGCAATCCCCTTCTCATCGCATAAATCAATGAGAGTCTGATTTCTAAATTCAGTGCCATTGTTGGTTCTGATCACCTTAACCTTTAAGTTCTTCTGGTTTTCGATCAAGGCGATAAACTTCTTCAGAATCTCTGGTGTCTCATCTTTCTTGGCCAGAAAGAACACCCAAGTAAATCTGGAATAATCATCTGTCACCACCAGACAATATGATTTCTTCCCGATGCCTATAACGTTGACTGCTCCAAAGAGATCCATGTGAAAAAGTTACAAAATCGATGAGATAAAATTGAACAACTTAGGCTTGTGAGGTCTCTTATGCAGCTTCCCCTTTGCACACGCGATGCACTTCTCAATTGTGGAGAAGTCTTTAGAAGGTAAACCGATAACGTGATTTCCCTTTGCAAGTCGGTTGAGATTCTTCAGATTGATGTGACCTAGTCGGCGATGCCAAAGTTGACAATCATGCTCCGATGCCTTTGAGAACAAGCAGGTGTTCTCTGTGAATGAATCTGAATTCATATTGATAACGTAGGCATTGTTGATTTTTGGAGTCCTCATCAATATCCACTTCTCAGGCACAATAAATCCAGGCTTTAAAATAATACACTCCTTGTTTGTGAAGTGTGTAGAAAAGCTCTTGTCACAAATCTGAGAAACCCTCAATAAACTGTGATTGAGCTCTTCAACATAACACACATACTCAAAGCTGAGAGTTCCATTTGTAACTATGCCCTTCATGCTTATCTTCCCTCCCTTGTCTCCAGCAAAAGAGACATATCCTCCATTGAAAGATGTGACTTCATTGAACTGAGAGAAATCCCCAGTCATATGCCGGGAGCAGCCACTATCCACATACCAAACATTTTTGAGCTTATTTGGCCGTCCCTGCATTACACACACAATCAATGAGATATGGGTACCCAAACCATAATAGGTTTCGGTACAGGTGAAACAACAAGTTCTATCTTGCAAACCCCTTTAGGTTTGACTGATTTGGCCTTAACGATTTTTGGCCTTGCACCACTACCATGGTCAACTGGTTTTAGGGAGGTTCTCATTGGTGGATTATTTTTCCACTGTGACTTGCTTTTAGCTTTAAAAGACTTTGAATTTTGTTTTTGAAAACCAGATTGATTTTGTTTAAATGATTTGGCCTTCTTGGTAGTGGAAGGTTTCTGAGGTACCTTCTTAGGTGTCACCCTAGGCTTTGAGGATTGGTCAGTCCTCATTGATCTGAAAGTGGGTTTGGCCTTGGGTGTGACCTTCTGATTCTTACCATAAAAGAATTTAGTAGGTCTGTGCAGAAAATTTCTGGCAATGTGGCCTGGTCTACCACATGCAAAACAACATACCTTCTCATGAAATTCCTTAGGGTCAAAAGGTTTTACATCACAATCACTATGACCAGAAGAAGAACTTGTAGAGGCTTGTTCCAATGACCCGGTTGGAACAAAAGGTTCACAGTTAGGGTTCAACTTTGAACCTTCCTCTTTGGTGATTGTGGAATCACCCTGGTACTCCTGATGCAAAGAAGAAGAAATTGATTCCAAAATAACATCATTGTTAACAAAAGTTGAATTAAAGTTTTTAGACATCTCATTAGGTTTAATTTTAATTTAATCAAATCTCCCAACAAAATCAGTTTTTGGAATAAAAGGTGAGGTTCTAAATGATGTTGAACACTCTGTGCTCCTCCCAGCACTTCTTTTTCAATCTTCCCCCTCACACCTGTTTCATTTAATCTATCTGCACACACACTACAGAATCATCAGAAATATTGGGGCCGGTCTCAACTGGATCTGTTGTCAAAGGAACTGGTTTGCTAGAACCAGTGGTGAAATCAAACCTTCGGTCAGATTTCAACAACAGAACATCAACAGATGTGTTGATATTGGGCATGATGGAGTAGTTGTGGTTAAACGGAGGTTTCACCACGGTAAAGCCAATCCCAATTTTTACCTTTCTCCTACATTGGACATCAATCATACTGGCCACCGCAGTACTAGCATATATCAGCTTGAATTTTAGATTTAGACAATTGAGACTTAAGATGCTCCAACTCTAAAGTGAGTTCATTTATCCGACGCCTTGCGTCTCGATAGTTGGACTCTTTATCACTTAATAATTCTTTTAATTGTGAAATATCACGCCTTTCAGTGTCAAGTTTCTTTTTGAAAAGTGCTTCATTCTTTAGAAATTCAGAGTTAAAGTACTTAAGTTTGGTGACCTCTTTGATCAAGTCCTCGTTATGAGAACGGTATCTAATGACTTTATCAATACATGAAGTGGAACAGAGATTTTGAGTTACCTCATTCTGCTTCTCATTCACTTCTGCCATGAAAGCATGACTCAGGGTCAACTCCAATTCATGTACTTGATCACTCCAATCATAGGAGTCAGTTTCTTGAGTCACTAGTGCTTTAGACGTGCTAGCACTTCCTCTAGCAGCAGCAGCAGCCTTCTCATCCGGCTTCTTTTCACCTTCCTTAGCCACCTTTGGCTGTTAGCATTCTTTGGCAAAGTGACCCGGTTGATCACAATTGTAGCATCGCAGCTTTGACTTATCAAAACCCGGCTTCTTTCCTGGGTTGTTTCCGAAACTATTCCTTCCATATTTCTTGATATATTTCTTTGCGCAGAAGACTGCCATTGCCATTTGTCATGAAATGTCCATTTCTTCAACATCTGCCGAGTTAATCTGCTCTAGGTTATCCTGAGTAAGATTGGCAGGTGCCAACTCTCCAGCAATAAATGCGTTGTAACTGTTCATAAAACCCTTGAACAGCAGCAGATTCTCTTCGCTCTCCGGACTGATCTTGGGCACTGAACTAGCTTGCCCAGATGAAAGAAATGCAGTCTCAAATGGAATAGACTGTGATGAAGGACCTTGATAATGCTGCAACCCTGATGCTTGGAATTTGAGAGCTGACAGAAGAGCAGCATTCTCTGATGCTTGTGTAATGCCCATAGAACTGGCATGATTGAGGGCTCTTTGCTTGTCAACCATGTCATAGGAATTGATAATTGAGATCAGCTCGCTCAGAGAGGTTTTGTACATGTCTTTGGTTCTCTTGATCATGGTACAGTTGGAATTCCAATTGTAAGGCAATGAGTTCAAGAGCTTTTTGTTGACCTTAGCTTTGGACATCTCAATCCCAGCACTAGTCATCTCAGTCATTAGATGTGTGAAACGGTTCAGTTGAGCTTCCAAAGATTCTCCCTTGACATGGTTGAACATATTGAACCTTTGCCTTAGCATATCCTTGCGACTCTCTCGCATATCTACATTGCCTTCAAACATTTCAACCAAAGCATCCCACAATTGCTTAGCTGTCTGATGTTCCTTGATACCGTGGGCAACATCAGTGGATAGAGCCATAGTGATTGATGCGTATGCCTTATCATCTTTCTATATCAGAAGAATGTCAGCTACCGTATACAGTTCAGGGTCCTCGGGAATTAATACATTGAGCTCACTATGGTACATGGGCACATGAGGCCCTTCTTCAATTGACCTCCATAGCTTCGGGTCAGTGTACTTGATGAATGATTGAAACCTAAATTTCCAATACTGAAAGTTGTCTCCCGACACGAGCCTAGGTGGCTTTGTTCCGGTGCCGATCTCATTATCCAAGTTGAGCAGGTTGGAAAGATTGGTCAGATTCTTTCAGAAAATTTTCTAAGTACAGTTCACGAACTCCCAACAATGCTGAGCACCAAGCACTACTCGAAATAACACCACTACCCGAAGATCAAAACATACTCGAAGTCCAAGGCTGTCGATTCTTCAGTATAATCGAACAATAACGCTAATCGAACTATGGACAGTACCCGAGAACCCTTGTAGTCGAAGAACTTGACTACTCGAAGATCAAAAGTAGTCGAACTTAGAGCTTGTGTTCGAAGCTTAAATTTAGTCGAAATTCCCAAGTAGTCGAAATTCCCAAGTAGTCGAAATCACCAACCAGCAATCGAACTCCAATTGTATCCGAAATCCAATGTACCCTAACAAGATGTTTTCGAAACTTGAACTCGAAAAATACTTGAAAAATTTCCAGAGAAATATTTCTCAATATTCAGAGTACCAAATTTGTATAGCAGCTAGAGGAGATATAGTAGAACAGGAAAGTAATAAACTTGCACTAAAAAGCTTGTACCTTGATGTAGAAAAGAGCACTAAGGCTCTGATACCACTTGTAGGTCTCGAAATAGATCAAGAACTGAGCTTTAAGCCTCCATTCTGCATCAGATGTAACTATAACATGCGGAATCCAAAATAGAAACACAAGAACAAGAAGAAAGTTCAAAACTTTAATATATTTCAGTGAAGTACACGAAGTAATGCCTCAATACGTCTAGAGAGCATTCCTCGGGAATCCAACCCTAAAATAGTACAACATACGTCTATTTATACTAATTCTAGGGGTACTCGAACCTACTATACACGAAAACTTTCAAGAACCCGAAATACAATAGTAATCGAAAGCTATGTATACAAAAATCAACAAAACTCTGGATCAAGTCTTCTACGGTTGGCTTTATTAGTCTTCATCATCATCTTGGGCTCTACAAGCCGATAGCTGAGAAGAAGATCGAAGACATCCTAAAGGTTCGTGAATTTCCTGAAGTATTTCCAAAAGACCTACCAGGGTTACCTCCTACTAGACAAGTGGAATTCTGAAATGAAAGAGCTATCTACACAACTGCAAGAGTTTTTGGATAAGCGCTGTATATGACCTAGTTTCTCACCTTTGGGAGCCCCAGTCTTATTTGTTAAGAAAAAGGACGGAACTTTCCGTATGTGTATCGATTACTGGGAACTTAACAAGGTTACCATCAAAAACTGGTATCTGTTACCCAGAATTGATGATCTGTTCGATCAATTGCAAGGTTCGAGTTACTATTCGAATATTGATCTTAGGTCTGGGTACCACCAAATCAAAGTCCAGGAGGAAGATATTCCAAAGATGGCATTCAGGACACGTTATGGTCATTACGAATTCTTGGTCATGCTATTTGGGTTGACAAATGCTCCAGCAGTATTCATGGATCTCCTGAATCAAGTCTGCAAACCTTATCTTGATAAGTTTGTCATTGTTTTCATTGATGACATTCTCATCTATTCTCAGACAGAGGAGGAGCATGCTGAACATCTCCGATTGATGTTAGAATTACTTAAACAAGAACAATTGTACGCAATGTTCTCGGAATGTGACTTCTGGATGCGATAAGTTCAATTCTTGGGTCATATAGTTAATGAAAAGGGCATAAATGTTGATCCAGCAAAAATTGAGGCGATTAAGAATTGGGAAGCACCAAAGACCCCTACCGAGGTACGACAATTCCTGGGTTTAGCGGGTTACTATCGACGATTTATTGAGGGTTTCTCAAAAATCGCTCAACCACTTACACCCCTTACTCACAAAGGAATGAAGTATGACTGGACAAACAAACAGGAAGCTGCATTTCAACTACTGAAACAAAAACTCTGCAGTGCACCGATTCTGTCCTTACCGGAAGGAACGGAAGATTTTGTGGTGTATTGTGATGCATCTGCCCAGGGTTTGGGATATGTGTTGATAATGTGATTGCTTACGCTTCATGACAACTGAGACCCATGAAAAAAATTACACTACTCACGACTTGGAGTTAGGAGCAGTGGTATTTGCTCTGAAGATTTGGAGGCACTACTTATATGGAACCAGGTGTACCATTTACACTGATCATAAGAGTTTGCAACATATCTTTTATCAGAAGGAGCTCAATACGAGACAATGACGGTGGGTCGAGTTGTTGAACGACTATGAATGCGCGATCAAGTATCATCCGGGAAAAGCTAATGTGGTAGCTGATGCCATAAGCAGAAAAGATACAACACCAACGAAACGGGTTCGCGCACTTATGTTAACCATACATACTGATGAACCGACTTTGGATACCTTTGTATGGTGGCTTAAGGGAACTCATGATGGATGAAGCGCACAAATCTAGATATTCAGTCCATCCGGGGTCAGACAAGATGTATCATGACTTAAAGGCACTTTATTGGTGGCCTCACATGAAAGCCGACATTGCTAAGTACTTTAGCAAATGTTTGACTTGTTCTAAAGTTAAAGTTGTATATCAAAAACTATCTGGTTTACTGCAACAACCAGAAATACCTATGTGGAAATGGGAACATATTTCAATGGATTTCATTACTAAGTTACCCCGTACACCAAGTGGTTGTGATACGATATGGGTAATTATTGATCGTTTAACGAAATCTGC
This sequence comes from Mikania micrantha, assembly GCA_009363875.1. NCBI lineage: Eukaryota > Viridiplantae > Streptophyta > Magnoliopsida > Asterales > Asteraceae > Mikania > Mikania micrantha. The sequence continues at coordinate 14,508 of SZYD01001525.1, read as the reverse complement.
ACATTTCCTAGCAATTAAGGAAACTGACAAAATGGAGAAGTTGACTCATATTTACATAAAAGAGGTGGTATGCCGACATGGCGTACCAATTTCCATCATATCAGATCGGGATGCTAGAGGATATGTTACGAGCTTGTGTAATCGATTTTGGTGATAGCTGGGAAACCCACTTACCGTTAGTGGAGTTCTCTTACAACAACAGTTATCATACAAGTATTTAGGCAGCACCGTTTGAAGCTTTATACGGTCGCAAATGTCGTTCACCAGTTTGTTGGGCTGAAATTGGTGACAGTCAAATAACAAGACCTGAACTAGTACATGAGACGACAGAGAAAATTGTACAAATCCGGAACCGTATGGTAGCGGCTCGAGATCTACAAAACAGTTACGCTGACAAACGTCGCAAGCCGTTGGAATTTCAAGTAGGAGACCGATTTCTTCTAAAAGTATCACCTTGGAAAGGTGTGAAACGATTTGGGAAGCGCGGGAAGCTTAGCCCACGTTACGTAGCACCTTTTGAGATTCTGAAAAGGATTGGTCCGGTGTATCAACTTAAATTACCAGATGAACTCAGCGGAGTTCATGATGTCTTTCATGTTTCAAACTTAAAGAAATGTCTTTCTGATGAGACATTGGTTGTACCACTGGAAGAAATACAAATGGACGAACAATTACAGTTCATTGAGGAACCAGTGGAAATCATGGACCGAAAGGTCAAACAACTCAAACAAAGTAAAATTCAAATAGTCAAGGTCCGGTGGAATTCATGACGTGGACCTGAATTCACATGGGAAAGGGAAGATCAAATGATGAGGAAGTATCCCCATCTGTTCAAAACAACAACAACAACAAACGATGAGAAGGCACGTTAAATTTCGGGGCGAAATTTCCTTCAACAAGGGGATGAAGTGATACTTCACACTCTAACACTTCAGAATTCAAATTGTAAGCACAAACATTTTTTTCAATTGGTTTTGTTACAAACATTTGTGTTGAACACAAACATTGTAAAATTCAAACACTTATTAGCATGATTACAAACATTTGTGCTACATTACATTTTATGTGCTACATTACATTTTATGTGCTACATTTCATATGTTACATGGTATGGTAGTACAAACATGATTAGTAATAAACAGTTTGCTATGTGCAAGGGTACACGGTACATTATGGTCAAACACTAATAGTTACATGGAACGATCACACGTATGGGTGATGTTGCCAAACATTGAACATAGAATGATCACACTTAGGTGTGGTGTTGCAAACATTGGGCTTTATGTGTGGGCACACACAAAAAAGCAGAATGATCAAATATCGCACTAACACGTACACTTTGAACTCACAAGTAGTATCCTAACTACTTCTAACATTTAACAATTTTCGGGACGAAAATTCCTTCAACAAGGGGATGATGTGACAATCCGACATTCCGAATTAACCTCGTTAATCAGAAATTAACAGATACGTTACAAAATCGAACAATAAGGACTTAAATTGAACAAAATAAGTTTCAAAACATTTAAATCACAAGGATTACACTTGGAATTGGTTAAACATACACAAGTTTAACCTTTAAAGTCAAAATTTGTGTTAAATCAAGTGGGAAAATTCGAAATTACATTAATCCGTACAAATTTATTGAATTAATCGTTCATAAAACTCCTATTAATGATTACAAACGGTTATAATCAGTTATTAGCACCATAATGATAGAATTAGACCTATTAACACCTTAAAATGTTGAAACCGTGGCTACCATCTATCAAATCCAAACAATTCATTTGAAAACATACAATTGAACATTCCTAAACTTAAATCAACGCTTTTAGAACCTGTGGCACTAAACAATTCGATCCAAGAAGCAGCGGATAGTTGAAATCAATTGGAGGGTGGCTTAAACGCAAGTATATAAACGAACTACACTAAATTGACATCAAATCAGGTAAAAATCTATCCCTAAACAACCTAAAAGGCCCGACTAAGCATTGCCCTATGCCAATTTTGAGTTCTAATATCAAATTATACGAATTCGAGTCCTAGGGTTTATCACATAAACCGATTTGGGGGTTTTCATACAAACGGAATCAAAAACCCAATTAAATTATATGCGCAGTTTCTTAATAGCATGATAATCGAAAAACCTATGTCAATTTCTTATCAAAACAACGAATTGTATAAGATCTAATTCTAGGGTTCTTGAACAAGAATGATTTGAAGGTTTTTACTAAAAAGGAGTTTAAAAACCAAATTAAACTATACAGAGAGTTTTGAAAACATAATTTTAATGAAATCCCTATGTTAATTTTAACAAACAATAACAAATTAAACGATTTCTAATTCTATGGTTTTTTAGAGAAAAACGAATTGGGGTTTCTGTTATAAACGAGCTAGATATTCAAATTAAATCACACTGATAGTTTCAAAATATCTAGTGTAATGAAAACCCTATGATTTTTCAGATTAACAATAACGAATTTGAAGGATTAGAATCAAAGGAATAGGTTTTGGGTTCGAATCCGATTGGAGCTGTAAATGTAACACCCCGACCGATGGCGGAAACGTCGGGATGCCACGAGGGATGTGTAGATTGTTCATAAGCTCATGGGCATCTAATTAAATCATCACATATCAATTAATCAACCAAATTAATTACATCAAAAATCATGTTCAGTATGAATTAGTTACATCAAATACACAAAAGATTTAGCTAAACTAACTAAACTCTTATCGCCATAATTTCAGTTATTTTAGCTAAGTCCAAGACCCTACGGGATGATGTCCAAAAGATGTAGAGCTATCCTGCTCTACCTACTTCTCCTCATTCCCTGAAACATGTAAAAATCAAGTGTCAACTACGAAGTAGTTGGTGAGTAATCATAAGTTTTTATACTTAAAAATATTTTAGTAAAATGAGTTTAAAAGTTTGTGTTTTAAAATAGTTTTATAAAATGCTTTGTTTAAAACGAGTATAAGACTTATGATCTTCTGGAGAAAATCCATATGAATACCTGTATAAGATAGTCCAACACACATCCACCAATTCAACAATCAAACACATACACAGTCACATAATCACATAACCAATCAGTCATAGTCAATCACAATTAATCATAATCCAACATAGATAATCAATCCACCAACTAATCAACCAATCTCATCAATTATATTCTCAATAATGTTCGTGACAATACATGATCATTATGTAATTAACATAAGTTAAACACATGATTCATGGAGTGGTCGCTAACCACGTGACAATACATGAATTCAAAGTATTTGACCGAAATCAAAGGCAATAATTCACAGATGTGGAAATCATCCACGTGACAATACACGATGTCAAAGCAATTAACCGAAGTTAAGAGCGATGATTCTCGGGGTTTGTGACAATACTTGTAATATTTGTTATTGATCGGAGTCAGTAACAATGTTTACATGGATATAAAATAATAAGAGACAATCCATAATAAATGATAATTTTATATTGTGAATATCATATTGATAAACAGGTATTAACCTTGAGTTATCAAAATAATATTTGAATTTGGTATACATGATTCACCTCCGAGTTTTAAAACAAAATAGTTTAAAGAAAGGGAGGTTATGAGAACTCACCTGTAGTCCTTAGATTCAATGTTTTAGAAGTATGCGCGCTCGCGTAAATGAATCTCAAGATCCACTCAATTATCTGTAATTATAGTTTTTCATGTTTATAAGTATACGTGTCTTCATTTAGTTAAGCGATCTTAAGTGTTTACTCAGAATTACCAATGCCCCTTTAACTTAGTTTCTATTATCTAAGTTAAATTGGTAACACATGATTTCACTATTTATTATTAATAATTGGGATTCATACATGATAGCTTAATTACCTAATAAAGATAATTCCATTATGAACCCTTATGTTACTCATGCACACACATTCATATATAATGTATATATATATATATATATATGTGGATGTACTCGCATGCATGCTTTAAATAATTCTAACCACCATGGTATCCAAGTTAACAATATATAATTTAGATTTAAGAACCAAATTAACTTGCTCATCAATTATATTAAATGTATGAACTTTCTAAGCTTTTATGTTTATTAAATTACAGGTGGCCACTAGAATTGTATTGCCTTCATGCATGAGTATCCATATATATGTGTGTGTATATATATATATATATGTTCATGTTCTCTTATTACCCGTAACCGACCATTTTAATGAACTTAGGTTCGGTTTCCCCAGGAGGGCAGCGAACCTTTTGGCTAAAGCCAAAGGTTCGGCTTGTTCTAAGGAAATAGGGATTCGTTTGTCAGCATAGTTCGGCTCTCAAGGTTCGTGAAAGGTTAAGGTTCGACTAACTGTCATGGTTCGGCCAACTCCTGCTCAACCAAGGGTTCGGTCAATAAAGAAAGTAGGGTTCGCCGCTTTATGCATGGTTCGTGACTCCCATGAGTTCGGCTACAGGATGATGGTTCGGCTAAGGCTCTCTCGATTAGAAGACCATAGATTCGCTGCACATGCAGCCTCCACGAACCCTTATGGTTCGGTTATGAAAGAAAAAGGGTTCGGCCCAACCTGTGCATGGTTCGCCACCCATAAAGTTTGGCTCATCGGGGAAGTAGGGTTCGCCACCCTCTTTAGGGTTCGGCGCCCCAACATGGTTCGGCCATGGCAGCTATGGGTCACGAACCTGTACTCTCTCGGCCCAAAATTCTTAATCTCAGCTGATTCGAAGCCATACTCAACATCCTTATGATCTCATCAACTCGTTGAAGGGTTTTATGGGTGAGTTTAATCGATTATAACATTAGCAGGGCAAAGGTTCGAGATCCATTATAAAACCGAAAATAACAACTTAGATTTACCTCGATTTGTTGCTGAAACGCGAGAGATCCTTGTACTTCCTTGTTCTTCTCGTTCTTGTGGTCGTTTAGGGCCAAGAATCACACAAATCCGCCAAGGAACGAGCTCGAAAAGCTAGAGAGAAGTTGGGTCTTGTGAAGGTGACGAATTTTGGGTGTTTAGTGAGAGAGAGTTAGTGTGAAAATGAAGAGGAAGAAGGAAATAGTCTTCCTTATATCGCGTGTCGTATACACGTGCTCGAGTCCGTTTTTATCGCGATTTGTTTTATAAAATACTCGTTTTTAATCGTAAAATATAGTTAAACCTTAAGACATTAAGATAATAAATTTTCATCTTTATTAAAATAATTTTATTTAAACATTATTGTTTCTTAAAACGGTTTTCGTTTAATCATCGATAAATCGCTTATTTATTAATTTAAATTATTCCCATTTAATTTAAGTTGTGATTCCTAATAAATATTTTAATATTCCATTAATTAATTTAATATCGTTAGATACTATTTAATTATCTCGTCGAAACTCGTTACTCGCGTACGTATTCGTAAAGATCGTCACCTTTGCGAATCCGACGCTCGTTTCGTATTTCGATTTGATTTACGATTTCTGGAATATCTTTTCAGAATATTATCCTTAATAATTATATTCGTATGAATCGTCACCCACGCGAATACATTATTAAGTCCATATTTCTGACTCAATATTCGCGTTTAAATAATCTTCGTAACCTCACATCGCGTAATTTAATTCCCATTATTTTATTAATTTTAATATTATCATTTTCCCAAACCAAAACCCACTAACCCCTAGTCACTGACACATCCATGATAGACCGAAATATGCATATATATAGGGCATATGTAAGGGTCAGTCGCAACTGCCCTAGCCACCGTCCCACCGCTATTTCGATAACCCATGTCCATGGGTCCTTGACTATGTTTAGTAACCATACTCAAACAAACTCCCAGTTCCATCCCAAATCCATTCTCAGACCAGTAACCCATCATCATCAATAATAAGTGACTGCGATAAACACTACGGGTCTGTTTAGTTGAATTACAACTAAACTTCCCGTGGTTTACGCGTATAATATTTTAAAATCATGCATACCAGCAACAGTGATAATATCAATAATATCAACAAATAATTCATTATCATTAATGACAATAAATCTTAGGTCGTAACAGTACAATAGTACGGATGTACGAATGTACGGACAACCTAAAGTACAGTGATGTTACAGTCTCCCCTAGTTAACGGAATTTCGTCCCGAAATTCAACTTGGAGTGACCGTAGTAAATAAATGTGGGTACTTAAGTTTCATCTGATCTTCTCGCTCCCATGTGAATTCTGGACCTCGCTTCGATTCCCAACGTACTTTGACAATTGGAATTCTACTGCGTTTGAGCTTTTTAATCTCACGATCCATTATCTCCACTGGTCTTTCAACAAAGTGCATGGTATCATCGATGCGAATGTCATCGAGTGGTACCTGAAGATCCTGATCAGCTAAGCACTTTCTTAGATTGGACACGTGGAATGTCGGGTGCACGTTACTAAGTTCATTAGGAAGTTCTAATTTGTAAGCAACCTTCCCGATCCGTTCAAGGATCTTAAAAGGGCCAACGTATCGTGGAGCAAGTTTTCCTTTCTTCCCAAATCGCGCAACGCCTTTCCAAGGCGATACTTTAAGCAACACCAAATCATTAACTTCAAACTCTAAAGGTTTTCTTCGTTTATCCGCGTAGCTCTTCTGTCGACTACGAGCAGCCAACAGATTGTCGCGAATCTGGCGGATCTTGTCAGTCGTTTCCTGAATAATCTCGGGACCAGTGATTTGTGAATCGCCGACCTCGGTCCAACAAATAGGTGACCGACATTTTCTGTCATACAGAGCTTCAAACGGCGCCATACCAATGCTCGCGTGATAACTGTTGTTATACGAGAACTCAACCAATGGTAGATGGCTATCCCAGTTGCCACCGAAATCGATGACACAAGCTCTTAACATGTCTTCCAATGTCTAAATCGTTCGCTCCGTTTGACCATCCGTTTGGGGATGATAAGCGGTGCTAAGATCCAATCTTGTTCCAAAGGCTTCATGAAGTGATTCCCAAAAGCGTGCCGTAAAACGAGCATCACGGTCCGATATTATGCTTAAGGTAATACCATGTCGGCTAATGATCTCATCAATGTAGATACGAGCTAACTTCCGCACCGGGTAAGTTTCGCGTATCGGTAAGAAATGAGCCGACTTTGTCAATCTATCCACTATCACCCAAATGCTATCTTTACCGTTTGTGGTTCGTGGGAGTTTGGTAATGAAATCCATGGAGATATTCTCCCACTTCCACATCGGTATTTCAGGTTGTATTAACAATCCAGAAGGTCGCTGGTGTTCTGCCTTGACCTTAGCACAGTTAATGCACTTAGACACATATTCAGCAATGTCCTTCTTCATTCCAGGCCACCAGTACAAGCCCCTAAGGTCTTGATACATCTTATCCGAGCCCGGATGGATTGAGTAACGAGACTTGTGAGCTTCATTCATAATCACCATCCTGAGATCACCTCTGTTCGGTATCCACAACCGATTCAAATAATACATCAAACCATCATTCTTAGTTTCCAATAAAATTTCAGCCCCACAAGACATCTCATTTTTCAAGTCATCTTGAGCTAATGAGTGTTGTTGGGCTGTGAGAACATCATTTCGGAGACTATTGTGCACTCGGATACTACGGATCTGAACTTGACTTTTGCGACTAAGCGCATCTGCTACTACATTCGCTTTACCAGGATGGTAGCGAATTTCACAGTCATAATCATTTAACAGTTCAACCCATCTCCGTTGTCTCATATTGAGTTCTTTCTGATTGAGAATATGTTGCAAGCTTTTATGATCAGTGAACACTACACACTTAGTGCCATAAAGATAGTGTCTCCATATCTTGAAGGCAAACACGACTGCACCAAGTTCCAAGTCGTGTGTGGTGTAATTCTTTTCGTGAATCTTCAGTTGCCTTGATGCATAAGCCACAACCTTTCCCCGTTGCATGAGAACACAACCGAGACCTAGGTTGGATGCATCACAGTAAACCACAAAATCATCATTTCCATCAGGCAATGTCAAGACAGGAGCATCACAAAGTTTCTGCTTCAAGGTCTGAAATGCCTCTTCTTGCTTCGGTCCCCACTCGTATGGTTTGTTCTTTTGAGTCAAAGAAGTTAGTGGGACAGCAATCCTGGAGAAATTCGAGATGAACCGCCGATAGTAACCGGCAAGTCCAAGAAACGATCGAATCTCCGTCGGTGTCTTCGGTGTACTCCAATTCTTCACAGCATCAATCTTTGCAGGATCCACGTGAACACCGTATTCGTTGACTATGTGCCCCAAGAATTGAACTTCCTTAAGCCAAAATTCACATTTAGAGAATTTGGCATACAGTCGCTCCTCTCTTAGGATCTCCAAAACCAACTTAAGGTGTTTCTCGTGTTCTTCTTTAGTCTTTGAGTAGATCAAAATATCATCAATAAATACAATCACGAATTTATCCAAGTATGGCCTGCAAACACGGTTCATGAGGTCCATGAAAACCGCAGGTGCATTGGTAAGGCCGAAAGGCATTACCAGAAATTCGTAGTGGCCATATCTTGTTCTAAAAGCTGTCTTGGGAATATCATCATCATGTACTCGAAGCTGATGATACCCAGACCTAAGATCGATCTTTGAAAACCATGCCGAGCCTTGAAGCTGATCGAAGAGATCATCGATGCATGGCAGTGGATATCGATTCTTAATTGTGAGTTTGTTCAATTCGCGGTAATCGATGCACATTCGGAATGACCCGTCCTTTTTCTTGACAAACAAGACCGGTGCACCCCATGGTGAATGGCTCGGGCGAATGAATCCTTTATCGGTAAGTTCTTGCAGTTGACTCGCCAATTCTTGCAACTCCGAAGGCGCAAGTCTGTAGGGAGCTTTGGCGACTGGGTTCGCACTAGGTACTAAGTCGATTCGGAACTCAACTTGACGTTCTGGTGGAAGACCCGGCAAATCATCTGGAAATACTTCTGGGAAATCTCGTATCACTGGAACATCTTCAATCTTCTTTCCTTTCTCTTTCTTCTCCACAATGTGAGCTAGAAACGCTATACATTTCTTTCTAAGGTACTTGTGTGCTTTAGTGCAAGACATTATCTTAAGACCTTTACTAGCAGTTTCTCCAAATATTCTCAAGGTTTCACCCGAAGGTAAGGGAATACGAATATACTTTTCATGGCATACAATTTCCGCTTTGTGGGTGGCTAACCAATCCATGCCTATGATAACATCAAAGCTACCAAGATGCATAGGTATAAGATCAATTGGGAAAACGTGATCATTTAAGTTCACCGTACATCCAACGATAACAGTGTCAATATCAATAGTGTTTCCGTCAGCCACTTCCACATTGAACGGTTTATCTAAATATGTACGTGTTCTACCAAGCAAGCATTCAAAGTCATATGAAACGAAACTCCTATCGGCACCAGAATCAAATAAGACAGATGCATAAGAGTTGTTGATCAGAAATGTACCGTTGACGACGTCCTGGTTGGCTTGAGCAGCTGGAGCATTCAGCTGAAATGCCCGGCCTCTTGCCACCCTCTGATTATTTCCAGTCAACCTTGGGCAGTGATTTCTGAAATGACCCACTTCACCACATTCATAACAGGCTCTTGCCTGTGCTTGAGGTACCTGGCGAATGGGTACAGCCGGAATAGGTTGTGCATGAGGAGCTGGCAGTGCAAGCGGTGCGTGTTGCATCCTTTGTGCTTGCGGTGCACTCCGACAAACATTAGCATAGTGCCCAAACTTGCCACAATTGTTGCAGACGCGACATGGCAAGTTAGGTGCATGATGGTATCTACAAGTATTACATTGGGGAGTGTTCCCAGTGTAATTTATTGCAGTGGTGTTATTGGATGATGGCTGCGCAGACTTAGCAGCAGGAGCAGTGACCATGAAGTTTCTGGTCTTTCTTTTCTTGTTGCTGCCTTTGGATGAACTAGCAGCCTCAGACTTTACTTCCATTTTGACCTCTTTTGTAGCGGTCTTGGTGTCAGTCTTCTTGTATCCCTTCCGGGTAAGAGTTCCATTCTTCACGTGATTATCAGTAAGAGTTGCAGATAGACGGATAGCAGCCTCCAGTGTTTTGGGATTGCTCCCGTATACTGTGTCCTGAATCTGTACCGGCAGTCCGCCGATATACTTCTCAATCGCCCTCTCCAAGGGTGTCACCATGTGGGGTACCAGCAGGCTATACTCATGGAACTGAGTATTGTAGATTACATTCTCCCCGCTGTCCTGTTTGAGTTCCCAGAACTCAGTCTCAAGCTTCCTCATCTCACTTCGCGGACAGAATTCAGTGGTCATTAGGTTCTTGACCTCTGTCCATGTCAGTGCAAGTGCAGCATCCACTCCCCTAGTTCGCTTTTCCCCATTCCACCAAGTCAGTGCTCTCTTTTGGAAAACACTGGTGGCATAGCGAACTTTCAGATTCTCGGGACATTCGCTGTTGATGAAGGTGTTCTCCATACTCTCGAACCACTGTAGCAGACCAGTGGCCGATTCAGCACCCGTGAATTTCAGGGGATTGCAGGAATTGAAGTGTTTGAAGGTACAAGTTGGCGGATTTGCACCACCTCTGTTTTGATTGATGTTCTGGTTGGCTTGTGTCAGTTGATTCACCAAACCAGTGATCAGCGTTGCTAACTCTTGGATGCCGGAGTTGGCATTACCGTTGTTAGCATCCCCACTGTTCGAGTCATCTTCGTTGTGACGGTGCGGCGGCATGTTTCTGAAGAATTAGAAACATGTTACTACCGTTTACAACGCAAATCATACAAACAATGGTCAAATGAGTTCATTTTAACAGTTAGGATTAGGAACTATATTTCTCTCCTATCTGTCATTAAACTCATAACATTTGTAAATTTCCTAATATTATACTAAGTGTCCTAGTTGGTCATAACTAATATTAGCTAGCTATTCCTAAGTCCTATACATTTCCCACCCTATACCAACACTGACAACCTCCCGATGCAACGCAACAAGCTTATATATAGGGCATATGCAGAGGTAGATCGCAATCTCCCCTACACCGTCCCACCACCGTTCCGTTGCACCACGATTATGCCCTTGTTAGTGTTTAGGGTGTATCATGTATTTCACCTTATTCTCACTTCACAAACCTTATCCAAGATAGGATAATTTTGAGTGAAGTGATCTTTAGTTCCCTTGGAAAATTAGGTTCGCCTAATGTCTAAGTTCACCTGACATGTAGGTTTACCTATTTCTAAGTTCACCTAATGTCTAAGTTCACCTGACATTAGGGTTCCCCTAATTGTCTAAGTTCACTAGATTCCATGCTAATCCCAATGTCCATAATCATCAATAAGGGTCCATATCATCACTAAGTGCTCTAATTGTCACTAAGTGTTCATATCCCCCCTATGGTTTATCCTCATCAAGTGTTCATACTATCACTAAGTGTTAGTATCATCACTATGCGTTTATATTATCACCAAGTGTCTATATCATCACCCAAATTCATATTTCATCACTAATCGCTCATACCGTTCATTAATCCTATGCACCCTACGTGTCCAATCATTATGGTTCATAAGTGAATTTAATAGTGTCCATCAATGTGATCATCAAAATGTCAATCCAACACATTCTCAACTAACATATCATCACCAACCATCAATCATAACCTCGCAGGGGTTCCTAATAATATCCTAAGTTCCTGACACTGACAGACCCCCAATATACTACAAATGGTATATGTATAGGGCATATGTAGGGGTCAGTCGCAACTGCCCCAGCCACCGTCCCACCACCTTTGTAGTATACCACGAGTGTGTCCTTGTCTGGAGTTTATAGATCAAACAAATAATTCCTAAGGCAAATAATTCCTAAGCATTTAATTTCCTAAGCAGGTAATTTCCCAAACGGGTAGTTCCCACATTCTTCAATACTGACATTCACCCAATGTACCGTAAATGGTATATATATAGGGCATATGTAAGGGTCAGTCGCAACTGCCCTAGCCAACGTCCCACCACCTTTACGATACACCACGTGCATGTCCTTATCGAATCATTAGGGCACACGTAAGCAAGAAATTTATAATCAGCATATATATATCAGATGTATAACAGGAGTTCAATTAACATGTAATAAACACATAAGCATAAAATCCTGAATATACTAACTAGTGTATGAATTAATTCATACTAGAGTATCCTACGGTTATAGACTAGGTCAACCATTTCTAGTAACCTAATTCCCTATAACCCAGGCTCTGATACCAATCTGTAACACCCCGACCGATGGCGGAAACGTCGGGATGCCACGAGGGATGTGTAGATTGTTCAAAAGCTCGTGGGCATCTAAATTAAATCATCACATATCATTTAAATCAACCAAATTAATTACACAAAAATCATGTCTATCATGAATCAGTTACATCAATTACAAAAGAGACTTAGCTATCTAACTAAATTCTAATCGCCAGAATTTCCAGTTATTTAGCTAAGTCCAAGAACCTAAGTGATGATGTCCAAAATACAAGAGACCATCCTCTTCATCCTACTTGTCTCCATCACCTGAAACATGTAAGAAAATCAAGTGTCAACTACTAAGTAGTTGGTGAGTAATCATAAGTTTTTATACTTAAAAATATTTTAGTAAAATGAGTTTAAAAGTTTGTGTTTTAAAATAGTTTTATAAAATGCTTTGTTTAAAACGAGTATAAGACTTATGATCTTCTGGAGAAAATCCATATGAATACCTGTATAAGATAGTCCAACACACATCCACCAATTCAACAATCAAACACATACACAGTCACATAATCACATAACCAATCAGTCATAGTCAATCACAATTAATCATAATCCAACATAGATAATCAATCCACCAACTAATCAACCAATCTCATCAATTATATTCTCAATAATGTTCGTGACAATACATGATCATTATGTAATTAACATAAGTTAAATACATGATTCATGGAGTGGTCGCTAACCACGTGACAATACATGAATTCAAAGTATTTGACCGAAATCAAAGGCAATAATTCACAGATGTGGAAATCATCCACGTGACAATACACGATGTCAAAGCAATTAACCGAAGTTAAGAGCGATGATTCTCGGGTTTGTGACAATACTTGTAATATTTGTTATTGACCGGAGTCAGTAACAATGTTTACATGGATATAAAATAATAAGAGACAATCCATAATAAATGATAATTTTATATTGTGAATATCATATTGATAAACAGGTATTAACCTTGAGTTATCAAAATAATATTTGAATTTGGTATACATGATTCACCTCCGAGTTTTAAAACAAAATAGTTTAAAGAAAGGGAGGTTATGAGAACTCACCTGTAGTCCTTAGATTCAATGTTTTAGAAGTATGCGCGCTCGCGTAAATGAATCTCAAGATCCACTCAATTATCTGTAATTATAGTGTTTCATGTTTATAAGTATACGTGTCTTCATTTAGTTAAGCGATCTTAAGTGTTTACTCAGAATTACCAATGCCCCTTTAACTTAGTTTCTATTATCTAAGTTAAATTGGTAACACATGATTTCACTATTTATTATTAATAATTGGGATTCATACATGATAGCTTAATTACCTAATAAAGATAATTCCATTATGAACCCTTATGTTACTCATACACACACATTCATATATAATGTATATATATATATATATGTGTGGATGTACTCGCATGCATGCTTTAAATAATTCTAACCACCATGTTATCCAAGTTAACAATATATAATTTAGATTTAAGAACCAAATTAACTTGCTCATCAATTATATTAAATGTATGAACTTTCTAAGCTTTTATGTTTATTAAATTACAGGTGGCCACTAGAATTGTATTGCCTTCATGCATGAGTATCCATATATATGTGTATATATATATATATATATGTTCATGTTCTCTTATTACCCGTAACCGACCATTTTAATGAACTTAGGTTCGGTTTCCCCAGGAGGGCAGCGAACCTTTGGCTAAAGCCAAAGGTTCGGCTTGTTCTAAGGAAATAGGGATTCGTTTGTCAGCATAGTTCGGCTCTCAAGGTTCGTGAAAGGTTAAGGTTCGACTAACTGTCATGGTTCGGCCAACTCCTACTCAACCAAGGGTTCGGTCAATAAAGAAAGTAGGGTTCGCCGCTTTATGCATGGTTCGTGACTCCCATGAGTTCGGCTAACAGGATGATGGTTCGGCTAAGGCTCTCTCGATTAGAAGACCATAGATTCGCTGCACATGCAGCCTCCACGAACCCTTATGGTTCGGTTATGAAAGAAAAAGGGGTGCCCACCAACCTGTGCATGGTTCGCCACCCATAAAGTTTGGCTCATCGGGGAAGTAGGGTTCGCCACCCTCTTTAGGGTTCGGCGCCCCAACATGGTTCGGCCATGGCAGCTATGGGTCACGAACCTGTACTCTCTCGGCCCAAAATTCTTAATCTCAGCTGATTCGAAGCCATACTCAACATCCTTATGATCTCATCAACTCGTTGAAGGTTTTATGGGTGAGTTTAATCGATTATAACATTA
>SZYD01001524.1:0-45668 GCA_009363875.1 Mikania micrantha | reverse complement strand
TTGTTCGTTCTAATGCTCAAGAGGGCCAGTTGGTGAAGAATGTCCATCTCTTCCAAGTCATGACTTGGAACTTGATGGAGATCATCCATGATAAAACACAGATGATCAGAAATGGGAGAGTGGTCATCACAGGAAGAAGAAGAAAAAGTGATTCCAGTGGTTATGTCAATATATTCATCATAACCCTGATCATTTGATTTAGAGTTATGACTCTGAAGAGCTGTGTTCCCTTCACATACTCTTCAGTTGATTTACCAGACTTTATGAGTTTTCTCTTCTGGTCAATCTCTCACTCAAAAGTGAGCAACTTACCATGAAGTTGAGTGAGCGAGAGCTTGCCAAAGTCTGGAGAGGATCTCATGACAATGGAATAGGTTTCCCATTTTTCAGGGTAGAGACCTCAAGAAGCGGTTCAAGACAGAGACAGGGGGTACACTTGACCAGCAAGTTTTAATTCATTTAAGAGAGAAGTGAATCATTCAAACTGCTGAGTCAGCGACTCATTATTTAGTTGGAGAATGTCTCGTATTGTTGAGCAAATATCTCCCTGGTCAACATCTTCAGTACCACCGAATTGCTCTTTTAGAGCATCCCACAAGTCTTTAGCAGACTCATGTGTAAGAAGACCAGAGTATATTTCGTTAGGAAGGGCCATAGCCAACTGAGCATGTGTCTTTGCGTCAAGCTCCAACTTCTGTTAATCCTCTTCGGAGTAGTTCCGAGGATCTTTCGGGACATCGTCTCCGGTATCCGTCGTCTAGGACCGTTGGTTTATCTGTCCGAACATGACAGACTTCCAACATCCTATATGATTATTAGACAGAAAGTGTAACATCCGCCTCTGCCAAATGTTGTACTGATGCCTAACCAAGATTGGTGGCTTCGTGACAGAACTAGTGTTATGGGGATCGAGAGTGAATTTCTCTGCCATTGGTTCACAAATACTTATGAGAAGATCAACAAGTGATGAGTTCTCAAAGTGATTTGTAAGAATGATTTTGAACACACAGTTTTAGTTCAAAAATCAAACTCCAACAGTTTTAAAGAGACAAGAAGAACAGAAAATATAGAATGCAGAAAACTAAACAACAAGATATCAGCGAGAACTTTGAGTTTTAGTCTTGATGGTTAAACCAAGACTATGGACAAGGCTCTGATACCAATTGTTGAACTACAAAAACCTTGAGTAGTAGCTGTTTAACCAGGAACAATGCTTTAGACACTTAGTCAAAGCTTAGGTTTCAGCTCCCTCTAAAGTTTTGCACAAGTTATTTTCGTTGTTTTAGTTTTCTTGCCTAGAAAGAGAGAAGATAAGAGATAGAAAGCACAAGGAAGTTTGGGGAAGTGATCCTATTTTATTCAGAGAATGTTGGGACTTAAATACCCAAACATTCTGTGATACAAGACAAGAAATAATAAGACAAATAGCTGACATTATTACAGATACTGATACAACAGACTAGTACAAATACAAAGTCAACAACAATGGAAACAAGAGTCTTCAGTAGTCTTCAGGTCTTCTGATGTTGACGTTAGATGTACTGGAGTTCAGTGTTTATTCCTTCGGAAGTTGTTCATCAGAAGCTGATTAAGTAATCAGTTATTTGGGAAGAGAAGATTGTCTTCCGAGTCATTTGACTTCTTTCGATGAAGAGATTGTCTTCCAATGATATCAAGATCATCTAATGTCTTCTGAAGGAAATAAGTTCAGCGGGCACTTCTTTTTGGCAAAGCTTCCGCCGATAGCCTTCCGATACTAAAGCAGTTCTTCAATCGGAAGAGAAGCATCCGTAGCTTGTCTTTCCACGGTTTTATTCAGGTATCTGGCTTCAGTGGTTTTGCTCATCAGTCCTTATATTCCAACAATGTCCAAGGCTAATGAGGTAGAAATTGACACTCCTCGACTAGCGATAGCAAAGGGGTAAATGTGCATCAACAACAGGAATGAGTGAACCACATTATGCAAGTGTTCGTGGACCTGTAAGAACAAGGGCAAAAGGATGTGGTACAAACAAGCGGTTTAAGTATGCTCGTGAGATAGCAATTAACATTTCATAAGCAAAGAAGAAACTTAGGGGATGTGGATTTTGCAAATCTGTTGGTCACAAACAGCGCACATGTCAATTATATATTAAAAGTATTGAAGACAAACAAGGATCAAGTATTTCAGGATCTAATTAGATATTTTTTAATATGCATTATTAGAAATTCTCTAAAATAGATTTAGAATGAAATTGAATATGTTTTACATTTGATATATAATGCTTAATGTGTAATATGTTATGTGTTATGTGTTATGTGTATGTGTAATGTGTAATGTGTAATGTGTAATGTGTAATGCGTCTTTTACTTTGAAGTTTAATTGAGTATTTTATGTTTATCTTTTTCTTGTATCTTTTTTGTTTTTCCTTTGTTGTGTCTTTTATGTGTTACCTTTGAGGTTCTTTAAGTATATTTTTAGTTCTATTGTGTCTTTTATGTTTAGCCTTTGTTGTGTCTTTTTGTGTCTTTTATTTTTTCAACATTATTATGTATTTTATGTTACATATTTATTGTGTCTTTAAGTCTTTCTTAATTGTGTCTTTTTATGTAAACATATCTTACAACTTTCTTCTGTTTTTTTTGTTGTCTCTTTCTATAGAATTTTTTATGTTGTGTCTTTTTATATTGTGTCTTTATTATATTGTGTCTTTTTACATTGTGTCTTTTTATATTGTGTCTAACCTTGAATATATTTACCATTCATATAGAGTTAATCAAAATATATAAGAATATATGCACACTGATTTCAACCAAAACACAATTACAATGTGACACCCAAATTCTCAAAACATAACTTTTAACAAAATTGTGGAATTTCAAAAGGGGTCCCAGATTTTTTTCAAGTTTAAAACCTTTACAATTCACTCAAAATTATTTAACGCATTAACATGACTAACTAAACGTGTTCATCATTTACAAAACCAATAAAATATGCTAAAAGCATAGTTTTTAAACTTTACAACTCGTTTACTTAAACTTTAAGAAAGCTTGGTTCGATCACCATTAACCGTCGGATCCCTTCGATTCATAGCCGAGCCTACTTTTGACCTGAAAAAACCACAATTAATCAAGTGTTAGTTCATAAGAACTAAGTGAGTTAACCCCTTTGACCCCCGGGATCAAATTCAACACGAAAATCTAAATCCGAAAGTTTTACACAGCCCGGCGTATGGTACTCCAGCCCCAGCGTACAACAGAAGCATCCCAGCGTACCATACTGTGGTCAGCGTACAGTACGCCCCCAGCAGCGTACTCTACGCCCCCTACCGCACTTTTTTAACTTTTTCGCTTTTTAATCACCCAAAACCATTTGAAAACATTCTGGGGTGTTAAGATACATTCAAAACCTAATATATCACATTTCTAATCATATATTATGATTATAATTTCGTCATTTTCAAACTAATCAACCACAATTGACAAATTTCATCCCACCCATATGTGGATTACCCCCAATGCCACATCAATGTGGACTTACATGACAAATTTTAATGTCATTTCACTAGGATCTTACTTGACAAACACCAATGCCATTTCATTATAGACTTACGTGTTAAACTCCAATGCCATTTCATTATGGACTTACATGTTTCTCCACACGAATGTGGATCATCACCAAAATGCCTTTTATCATGGTCTTACATTTGTTTCACACGAATGTGAATCGTCTTCAATTATCTGTGTCAGTTATTCTAAACATATAATGACACTTTCATTAGTTATGCAATTATATCATAACATTAACCAATTTCAACAAAACTCAAATTGTTACATCCAATATTTGATTCAACAATCCAAATACCACCTCATGTAGTTTCATATTCATATACTTCCACACAATGTGGATTATCATCATTTTATAGTGTCAGTTATAAATTATCATTTAATAACATTTTTCAACTTATTCATCTAGCACATATCATTCATTCAATACTACAAGACATCTATCATGTAGTTAAATACCACCCCATGTAGTTTCATATTCATATTCTTCCACACAATGTGGATTGTCATCATTTTTTATGTCAACTATCAATTAACATTTAATAACACCTTTCAACTTATGCATTTAGCACATAACATTCATCCAATACTACAAGACATCTATCAAGTAGTTACATACCACCCCATTTGGTTTCATATTCATATTTCAACATTTTATGACACATATGGTCAATTTATCACTCAATTTATCACAATTACTACAAGTCAATTACAAGTAGTTACAATAAACATAATCATATAACACATAAGCACTAATATGTCTTATGGTTGCATATTAGTGAGTAGGTAACTCACCTTGGCCCGTAGGAATTTTAACCCTCGTAACTCCTTCTCGATCTATGGATTTCACTTTCAAATTTCATTTCCTATATAAATAATATAGCACACACGCCACTTAGCATTTCAATCATACTACATACTTACACATGGATTTTCATTTCTATATTAGGTACTAAATTCTCATTTTGACCCATTAGTGTAAATATGTGTCTTATGTATATTTCAAGTATCTTAGATACTTATAACACACCCCAAGTATTTGTCTTACCCATTTTCAAAACATGTTAAATACTTGTATCACAACCAAGTATGTGTATTTAATCTACTAGTCCTTCCATACTTGTTTAAAAACATATCTACTCACTTTCTAAATGTTTATCACATTTTAGAAAAGTCACCATTAAGCGCAGCAACTTTTTGAGTTGCTGCTGTAAATGCCAAATTTGATCAACGTATGATCTCATTCAGCCTTTGATATTCAAATATGGATTGCAGTAGACTCAAAGAGCTTTCCAACCATATAAGATACATTTTCTATATATTTTTATACGATTTTATGTGATTTTTCGAAAAATAGGACATATTCACCAATTTAGCCAAAAATTCAGCTTTTATAAAATCTGTCAAGCTGTTTTCAATTACAGTTTTTGTGTATCTAATGTCCATATAATTTCTCTTTATAAAAATATGTAGAAAGTAGGATGAATAAGTTTTCCAACGATATATTATATTCCCCAAGCCGATTATCTATTGATTTTATATGATTTTTCAAAAATCAGCACAGCAACAAAAATTAAGTTCTATCAGCATGCTGAGATTTCTGTCAAACTATAGAAATCGATTATTTTGACTCCCTTACAACCCGAATCAGTTTATAAGTTTCAAAGACAAAATGTAGTACTCTCAAATACATTTCCAGCCATTTAAAATACGCCTCAATCGAAGGTACAGTTGATTTTTTATGATTTTTCTAAAACAGTGTAGAAATCAAAAATTATTTCAATCTGCACTTAATCTTTCTTTTCATTTTAGCATTTCTACAAACATCTAATGTGCATAATATTTCCACACTTGTTAAAATTCTTATTGAACCTCCCATTTATCCCATGCATCATTATCTAACATCAAAGTAGGTGATTTCAATTAGTTATGACAAATCTACATGAAACCCACAAGCATTTGCACACATGAACAACCCATTTTTGGGTTTTTACACCAACCCATCTAAACCCCATGGTGACCCACGAATTTCTACTCCAAAATCCCAAAAATTTACTTACCAAGGTGTTAGATGAAGCAAGAAAACATGGTTGGGGTGTTTGCATTCAAGATCAACCCAAGATTGACTACCCATTTGATAAAATAAGCAATTTTTTGGGTTTTCTCCTTCTTGTTCCTTATTCAATTCGTCCACCCTCACTCACACACAATCTGATTTTGACTAAGTCAACATCTATCCCCCTTTTGTTATTTAACTTTGAATAATTGACAATATTAGTCCTTCTAGTTGTATTTTTAATCCTTTTCTACTTTTAACTAATATCTCATTAGTTATTACTTACTAACAACAAAGTTAAATAACATTTAACTTGAAACAACATCTCGATCAATTAAAATATAATTAATCACGAAATGTGTCTTTTCAAATTCTCCCCTCTTTATAAAAGGTTTCAACCTCGAAACCGCTTAATAAATCAAAAGCCTATGGTACCCATTTCTAAGTTTAATCCATTTTCCCACAAGGATTATTCTTTATTCTACTAAGACGTGTCTTATATAAACACATCCAACTATATTTCAACTCTTCAAGGTCATAATACTCAAATTTTTTTACAACAAGTATCTAACACATAATCACGTTAAAATTTGTACTTGCTTCTTCTATTCTCATATCATATTCTTTTCTTTATTTGCACTTGATTTGTCTATTTTTTTTTAAGTTTAATTTCATATGGATGATGTTAACAAACACTATTTATTTGATAGTATCATAAATAGTTTTTAACATCAATATAACAATCAAACGACCATCGACAATTCTATATGTATTCCTCTGGTGATTTATTAAGGTATTAAACCTATATCACGAGATGTAAATACACTTTTCTAACTCATGATGTAGTATCACATATGGAATACACGAATCATTTAGATCATCATCCATTTACAGAAGGATTTAGTTTTTCAGTTCAACATATATATACTGACACACAAAGTTAGAACATTAAAGTTCTTTAAGACTTTCGAAATCAAGAATTTTTTTGCAAAATTCCTTATCATATACAACAAATAATCACATCACCTATAAACACGTATTACTTTCAATTGCTTTTGAGTAATGTGCAAGCAACTTACACAATCACATGCTTATTATAACCGGTTCTTTTTCTTTATGACACTCGTGTCAAAACATTTACCATTGTCTAATGTCATCATGTGTCAAAACATTCAATTTTACTTAAGGCATCTCTTGCTTTCAATATTTAATTTAAATCAATGACAATTTGTCACCGCCAATTTTTATTCCCCTTAAGGCATTCATGCCATAATGTTTAAAATCTACTTTCTCATCCAACCTCATCCTTTGCCCAAGTCTATACACCGACACTTTCTCGAAACAAGACAGTGCCTTTGTTAGTGTCTTGGGTTCAAAACGATTTAGTTTTCATATCCATTTCCTTGTATCAATGCTCAAATGATTTATTACGTATATTAGAATATACTTACTTCACAAAATTCATTAAGGATAATCAAAGTATCCTAAGGCATCTATCATAACGCAAATGTTATTTGAATTTCATTTCTTTAGGACTCAAAGTCCATCACATATATTCTACACATATTCAACAATCATTTAAGCAACTATGACATAGTATCCAATACAACATGTAGTGTGAACATTTCTCCTAATATCAATCAACCACTTATCTCAACCCACTTATTTTTTTCCACATTTTTATTATGCGCTCCACACGTATGTGGATTCTACCGTAAACGTCACACCAATATGAATTCTTTCATCCTTCTCACTATCAAGGATATCGCATATTTCCTCTCACGAGTGAGAGTTACTTGTCATTGTAATATTCTTACGAGTGAGATACCCTACCTTCACAGGAATATTGATTCTTCTCAATGTCACACATATGCGGACTTATACACCAATATCAATGCCACACGAAAGTGGGCATACATATCATCCCCAACTATTTAATTTATCAACTACACATATAATGCATATTTTTCATAAAATTTTATATGAATCCTTTAAAACATCATATAGTTTTATTAATAGGTCACCACCCATTTGTTTCAACTAACCTCCACACATATGTGGATTCTCCCAATGCCACACAACATGTGGTCTTACATGAATTTCCACACGGATGCGGATTCACCCAATGCCACTTACATGTGATCTTAAAAGATTTTCCACACGTATGTGGATTCACCCCAATGCCACTTACATGTGGTCTTACATGAATTTTCCACACGGATGTGGATTCACCCCAATGCCACTTACATGTGGTCTTACAAGTTTTTCCACACGGATGTGGATTCACCCCAATGCCACTTACATGTGGTCTTACATGAATTTCCACACGGATGTTGATTCACCCCAATGCCAGTTACATGTGGTCTTACATGAATTTTCCACATGGATGTGGATTCACCCCAATGCCACTTACCTGTGGTGTTACATGAATTTCCACACAGATGTGGATTCACCCCAATGCCACTTACATGTGGTCTTACATGAATTTTTCACACGAATGTGGATTCACCCCAATGCCACTTACCTGTGGTCTTACATGAACTTCCACACGAATGTGGATTCTCCACAAATCAATATTTCAAATATAAGTGTCTACACTACTTGTAGATCATCTCAATTAGTATTTCAATATGAAAGTCTACACCACTTATAGACCATATCAATCAAGGTTTGTGTTGTCTTCACACGAATGTGAATTTCACAACCCATACCATACGTCTCAACTTAGATAATTTCATACCATGGTTTTAATTGATTCCATCAAGATTATGCTCATGTCAAATGAGTATTATTATACTGGCTAGGTATAATGTTACCCCTACCACATGCTCATTCCCTTAACTTCATCGTTTCAACCTTGGTTAATGAAGTCAGTTCAACACAACATGGTATTCATTAATTACTCATCACAATTTCACACTTATTACATTTACATATCAGATGTAATTTCATGTAATCACTTCAACTACATTTACTCGAATGTAATTACATCTAATCACTTCAATTACATTTATTTACCAAATGCAATCACAACAAATCACTTCAATTACATTTACTAATCAAATGTAACACACTAAATCACTTTTATTACATTTACTTATCAAATGTAATTATACTGACTAACCTCAGGTCTTCGGCTACGTGATCGGGTTTTGGATCGAACCTTTCTTCCCATACCAAGAGCTAAAAAGTTTGAGTTTAAGTGATTCATCACACATTTGATTCGCTCAAACCAATGGCTCTAATACCAGCTTGTGACACCAAGATTCTCAAACATAACTTTTAACAAAATTGCGGAATTTCAAAAGAGGTCCCAGATTTTTTTCAAGTTTAAAACCTTTACAATTCACTCAAAATTATTTAACTTTCAATAATTGACAATATTAATCATTCTAGTTGTATTTTTAATCCTTTTCTACTTTTAACTAATATCTCATTAGTTATTACTTACTAAAAACAAAGTTAAACAACATTTAACTTGAAAACATCTCGATCGACTAAAATATAATTAATCACGAAATGGGTCGTTACATACAAGTAGCATGTTTTTTAAGAGAGCTAAAAAGTATCAACAAACCACCATTGTTTCAAAACAACTAACCTACTCATAATAAACCTAACACATTCAATCTTTCACCAATTCTTGCTTGTGGTTTCTTTTGAAGTATCTTTTTTCATCAGAAGGTAGATCCAAACAGCTCTTCATGACACTTAAAACAAAACTTTTTGCTTCGTTAACGTCATGTAGAAGAATTTTAGCAGCATACTTTCTTCTTAAATCAACAAGCTGTCTTTTTTGGAGTTTGACTTTCTCCAATGCAAATCCTGCATCCCATTCTTTTTCATCATTGCCAAGGTATGTTTCCATATGTCTCATTAGAAACACTCCGCAATCCACGTGATTGTGTGAAGTTCTCCATAGCATTTTTAAATCTCACTATCTTTGAAATTTTTACATCTTCTGCTTCTTAAATGTGAGATAGACTCCAGATAGGTCGCAAATGCATTTTTCTGGAAAAGAAACATATTATTATTATTAAAATATTCATTTTTTATGATAGAAAGATCATCAAACTTACCAAGTGTTCTGGTCAACCAAGATACTTTGCATCATAGTCATCAAACGCACTATTGTCTATCAATATAACCTTAGAAAGGTTTTGTATCTTGAGGTTGAAGCACATAAGATAATAGTGGGCTGATTCAATAACCGGAAAAAGTACCAAACCTAATTTCTTCACATCATCCAAACGTTCTTTTTCCAAAAATCCCTTAAAAAGTCTTGTCAACTCATCAATTACAACTTT
Source organism: Mikania micrantha (assembly GCA_009363875.1). Taxonomy (NCBI): domain Eukaryota; kingdom Viridiplantae; phylum Streptophyta; class Magnoliopsida; order Asterales; family Asteraceae; genus Mikania; species Mikania micrantha. Next base: position 35,759 of record SZYD01001524.1, on the reverse strand, counting down.
GTTCCCCTTGACATAGGTGTCCCGATACTGTGAGTAATAAAAAATGTAAAACTTACTGCATTATTTTATATCATATATGTAATATATAACTGTCTTCTTTGAATTGTGTAATGTGTAATGTGTATTATGTATTGTGTATTGTGTATTATGTGCGTAATGCCTATTGTGTATTATGTGTGTGTTGTGTAATGTGTTTTTGTGTATTATGTGTTGTATAATGTTTGTATAGTGTGTAATGTGTAATGTATATTTGTGTTGTCTACAGTGTTTATGTTTGTGTTTGTGTATTGTGTAATGTGTAATGTGATTGTGTATTGTGTTTAATGTGTTTGTGTTTGTGTTTTGTGTATGTGTTTGTGTATTGTGTAATGTGTAATGTAGTATAACTTACAATCATTGGAGAAGTGCAGAACAATCTATAAACCGATTCCCTTGATTTCCTCTTCTCTTCTATATTCAACAGATGAGACCATGTGTTTATAACATCGACATGGACATCAAGATCAGGTGTCAATGTTTCCAGGATCACCTTTGGTGTTGCTAGGATATCACCAAGAATAAAGTTCTCTTTACTGCAAAAGAATTAATAAAATTTTGTTATAACACATTCAAAGAAAATAAATTTTAATAATTTAAAAGATTGTGTGCAAGGATTCTCCATTTGCAGCAAATAAATAGTCTGCAATGTTGTTTTCAGCTGTAGTCCGTCGTTGTCCCATCACAATTTCTCTTTCTATGTAAGGAGAACATAAAAGTTCTCCAATGTTCTTTTTTGTCTCTGGTCTTTTTCCTTATTTTCTGGTTTTACGCTTGAAATTGGTTCTACAAAACAAACAAGTCCCCTTTCTGGTGTTTGGAAATCTCTTTCTTCTGTTTGCAAGATTGGTAATTCAGTTATAACTTTGTTTAAGTCAAAATCTTTCTCCTTTGCTTCCATTTCTTTCGGTGTCTCTTCATTGACAGTATCCATCTGAAATGTGTCTTCCACAGTTGTGTCTTTAACATTTGCGTCTTTAACAAGCTCCTCACTTCCCACTATATCTTTCACGCTTTTTTCATCATCAGTTTTCTTCCCATCAACAGTTTCCTTTTCAACATTCATTTCTAGCAATTTGACTTTGTTCACTGTTTCTTTAGCAGCTTTGTCTTTACCCAATTTGTCTAACTCAGCCTTATTACTTGTGTATTTCTTACCTGTATTTTTATCAATCTTATCTTTCACGACTCTGTCTATCAAGGCCTGATCTTTTGCCGCTGTGTTTTGCTTAACATTCACCTTCTCAACTGTGTTTTTCTTAATAGTGCTTTTCTCCATTCTGTCTTGTGCATTTTGCTTTTCAATTGGGGCTTTCTTAACTGTTTCTTCTTCAATTGTGTCTTTATTGATTGTGTCTTTATTGATTGTGTCTTTTACAATTGTGTCTTCCATCCTTATGCCCTTTTCAATTTCTTCCACATTGTGTGTTTCTTGTTGAAGTATCTGAGTTGTATTCTCTTTGCTGGCTTCATCATCTTTTGATGCTTTGTCATTGTGTCTACTCTCTTTTTCACCTAATTTATCACCTGTTGTTACACACCACATAATAATTACAAATTAAGGTAAACACATTACACATTTGAAATATTACACACTACAATATGCAAATAGATGTATAAATGTAGAGAAATTGTCTTCAACATAACAGATGCAAAAAAACAAAAGTAAACAATAGAAATCAAATGTGTAATGTGTAATGTGCAATGTGTAATGTGTATTGTTGTTTTGACTATTGTGTAATGTGTAATGTGTAATATGTGTATTGTATCAACATGTGATGTGTAACATATTAAGAAAATAATTTTTAATGGAAGAAAGATAATAAAACTTACCAGTTGTAGGTGGTGTAAGCTCAATATCACCTAACTTGAAGCTAGGTGCATTAGACAAATTCTTCTTTATCTTTTGCATTTCATTTTCTTTTAATGAGGTTTTTTCCATCTGGGAATACTCCATCATTAATGATAGGGTTATTTCAATTGGTGAGCCTAGTCCCAACTTATATGCATCTTTCTCATTGGGTGGTTCTTCATTTATGTGTAATGGGCTTAAAAACTTATCTCCATCAGAAGCCATTGTGTCTTTTTTGGATGTGTATTTTTGAATCTGGGATGCCCATTCTTTCTTCCTTTCTATAATTAATGAACCTTCAGGATAATCCTTTTCTGCTTCTTCTAACATCAACATTATTTATTTTGCTTGATCATCGAATGAATCTAACTTTTTGATTATAATCTTCGCCCTCACCTGTCATTATTTTTAATTGCTTATCATATCAAAATTTATGTATTAAATAAATAAATAGAATTTTCATACCTCTTCTAAATCTGTTTTTGAATCTTTTACAACAAAATCACCTGCGACATCCTCAACGACTTTCTCAGCTTCATTAAGATCCAAATTATCATCAAAATTCTCAGACTCCTCACCCATTTCTTCATCTTTATCAGCTTCTGTAGTACGTACTTCCTTTTTCTTTGGTACTTTCAACCTAAGCTTCAAGTTTTGCTTTGATTTTGTTTGTCACAATCTTGCCTTTTTCACAACAGGAGCCACTTCCATTTCCTCATCAACTGTCTCTTTTTAATCGAAATGCCAAGCCTCTCTTCATACTCTTGCAACTTGTTAAAGTCAATTTCATGTAGCTTGTTAGGCTGTTTACACCATTTTGCTTTGTTTTTTTCCTTCTGATAGATGTACAGAACCTGTTTTCAACATAACAGATGTAAAAAAAAAACAATAATACAAATCAAATGTGTAACGTGTAATGTGTAATGTGTAATGTGTAATGTGTAATGTGTAATGTGTAATGTGTAATGTGTAATGTGTAATGTGTAATGTGTAATGTGTAATGTGTAATGTGTAATGTGTAATGTGTAATGTGTAATTTACAAATAATAAATAACAAGTATAAAATATTACCACAAGTAGCAATATAGGGTCATTGTAGAGGTCATCTTGTTTACTGTTTCATGACTCTCTTGTTGTTTTTAAACAAATCATCATGTAGTCACACCAGTTTAAATTCCATACATCTGTTGTTGTCTTTACAGATATAAGGAATCTTTGATTAACGGTGTTGCTCATCATTGTTTCACCCATTAATGAGAAAAAAAACAACCAAAAAATTGAGCTTGAGCATCCTGCCAGTATCCTTCTTCTCTTTTAGGTATGCAACAAGATCCTAGAAAAAAATTTTCATCGGTAAGTCGTCACCAAATTGGCTCCTCCATTCAATGACAATAGGGTCATTTGCATTTGGTCTTGTTTTAACGATGACCTTTGTCCCTCCATTTGGGAATTTGAATACTTCCTGTATCAAACAAGATGACAAGTGGATTTCTCTCTCTCCATCATTAATTGAGTCAGTTTCTGGATCATAGTTCCTTAGAAGCCAGTAAGCAAAAGTGCTTGGTATTGCGTTCAGTTTAAGGCACAGAATTTCTTGAAATCCCATTTCCATGACTGCTTTTTTCGGGCTGGACGAAAGATTGTCAATGAACTTTGTTACATTAGAAATTGCACATCTTACAATCAGCCTTTTTCCTTCAAACGGAGAATGAACACTTTTCATTTTCTTTTGCTTCTTCCTTTTCTTAAGACGAACTTGTGTTGTAGATACAGATTCTTCAACAGATTGTGTTTTATTCTCATTGTTTTCTTTTATTGTGTCTTCATGATAAAATTACTCAAAGGCTCTAACATCTCATGATCCTGATCAGCTATAACACAAAAGAAATAACAGTTAAAAGACACATTACACAATAAGCAAACACATTACACATTAAAGATTACACATTAAATACATACAATATACACTAGGCAAACAACATACTGTGTGACACAATTCAAAACATTACACGTAACACATCACTTATTACACAAATGATAACATTAGATACAAAGGGAAAAGAATTAAGCATCACATACTACACAATACAGATTACACAATACACATAGTACAAGTCAGACTCCATAATATTACAAATGCAACGAAACAATTTCAACATCAAATTTTACACATTACACATACAATGTACACTTGGCAAACAACATACTATGCGACAAAATTCATAACATTACAGGGCCATTCAAATACTCTAAACATTACATATTACACATCACATATTACACAATTGATAAATCAGATACAAAGGGAGAAGAATTGAGCCTCACATACTACACAATACACATTACACAATAGACATAGTACAATTTAGACTCCATAATCTTACAGACGTAACGAAACAATTTCAACATCAAATTTTACACATTAAACATGACATGTTACACATATAATGTACACTAGCCAAAAAACATACTATGTGACACAATTCATAACATTACAGAGCCATTCAAATACTTTAAACATTACATATTACACATCACTTATTACACAATTGATAAATCAGATACAAAGAGAGAAGAATTGAGCCTCACATGCTACATAATACACATTACACAATAGAAATAGTACAAGTCAGACTCCATAATATTACAGATGCAATGAAACCATTTCAACATCAAATTTTACACATTAAACATCACACATTACACATACAATGTACACTAACCAAAAAACATACTATGTGACACAATTCATAACATTACAGAGCCATTCAAATACACTAAACATTACATATCACACATCATATATTACACAATTGATAAATCAGATACAAAGGGAGAAGACATGAGCCTCACATACTACACAATACACATTACACAATAGACATAGTACAATTCAGACTCTATTATTGTCACACCCCAAGCCGGCGGGCCGGATCGTGTGTCCCGCCGGGCGGAAGGCTCTCGGGGCACGATATTGTGAGTGATAATTGTGATGATCAGATTGTTTACATACCATCAACATTGAGAATAACTAAAGCACAAATAACATTAAACTAGGATTACAAAATTAAATTACAACTGTCATCGTTTGATAATTTAACAAAGTAAACCTATCAAAATAATCAAGTGTTTACTATCTTGTATCTGTACAAGACATCAAAAGTGATTCACAGTGTTCATCAAAACATGTGCTTTTCAAAATATACTAGGTCCTCTAACTGGGCATCCTAGCATGCATTCCTTAGCCTTAGATTATTCCTGTACGTCACCTGAGAAAGCATGTAAGAAAACAAAGTCAACACAATGGTTGGTGAGTTCATATAGTTTAGTAGTTGAAAATAGCTTTAGCACATCTCTTCAGTAACAACCTTAACCTCATTAACATCACCTGTAATATCCAATTCGGTATGCTTATATATAGGGCATATGTAGGGTCAAACTTACTGCCCGCCCAGCCACCATCCCACCACATACTAAATAATATATGACATTGTTGTTAATGATAATTAAGCATTTTACCTACGCCCCCATCCCGTCTCCAGTGTAAATGTTTGTCCAATTTAATTTCTTCAACTGGTACGATGAGTGATTCGTCTGCAAGGCATTTCTTCATATTTGAGATGTGAAACACGTCATGTAAACCACTAAGCTCATCTGGTAATCTTAGTTTGTACGCCACAGGACCAATATGTTCGATGATCTCGAACGGTCCCATGTATCGTAGTGCTAGTTTGCCTTTCTTTCCAAAACGGACTACGCCTTTCCATGGGGATACCTTTAACATCACACGGTCTCCCACTTGGAATTCCAACGGCTTGCGCCGTTTGTCGGCATAGCTCTTTTGTCTACTTCGAGTGGCTTGTAGCCTTCGTTGAATTTGAGCAATCTTGTCAGTAGTTTCTTGAATAAGTTCTGGCCTAGTTATTCGATTATCTCCCACTTCAGACCAACAGATCGGCGATCAACATTTTCTACCATAAAGAGCCTCGAACGGTGCACATCCGATGCTACTATGATAACTGTTGTTATAGGAGAATTCGATTAGTGGTAAATGAGAGTCCCAATTCCCACCGAAATCTAAAACACAGGTTCTCAACATGTCCACCAGGGTCTGTATAGTAAGTTCGCTCTGACCGTTCGTTTGTGGATGGTAGGCTGTACTCAGGTTTAAGTGTGTCCCTAGAGATTTCTGCAATGATTGCCAGAACCTTTTGTGAATCTGCTATCACGATCTGAAATGATAGATAATGGCACACCATGGCGTCCCACTATCTCATTGATGTAGAGTCTTGCAGTTTATCCATTGTGTAAGTCTCACGCATTGGCAAGAAATGAGCAGATTTGGTTAATCGGTCAACGATAACCCAAATAGTATCATAACCACTGGAAGTGCGGGGTAGCTTGGTAATGAAGTCCATAGCCATTTGTTCCCACTTCCAAAGTGGAATTTTAGACTGTTCTCGTAAACCTGACGGTTTCTGGTGTTCCGCCTTCACTTTGGCACACTTGAGGCATCGACCAACATACTCTGCTATGTCTTTCTTCATACCCGGCCACCAATAAAATTCACGTAAGTCTTGATACATTTTATCAGCACCGGGATGCACTGAGTACTTGGTCTTGTGTGCTTCATCAAAGATAAGCTTTCTCAATTCATCCATTACATGAATCCATACACGATCCTTGTAGTATATGACTCCATCTGGTTTTGTTTCAAATTGCTTTTCTGCTCCACAATCTAGTTCTTTCTTCAGGTTTCCTCGTTCAACTGCCTCTTGCTGTGCTTGAATAATGTTGTCGTGTAAGCTTGTCTGCACAGTCATCCCCATTACTCTGACGCTCAAGGGTTTGACCCGTTCCTTCCGACTCAAGGCATCAGCTACAACATTTTCCTTGCTCGGATGGTACTTGATTACACATTCGTAATCATTTAGAAGCTCAACCCAATGTTGTTGTCGCATGTTGAGTCCCTTCTGATCGAATATGTGCTGCAGACTCTTGTGATCAGTAAATATGGTACACTTGGTGCCATATAAGTAATGTCTCCAAATCTTCAATGTGAATACCACTGCTCCCAGTTCCAGATCATGAGTAGTGTAGTTCTTCTTATGAATCTTCAGCTGTCTCGAGGCATACGCAATGACTTTGTCCCGTTGCATCAGCACACACAACCAAGTCCCTGATGGGATGCATCACAGTACACGACAAAGTCATCACATCCATCTGGGAGAGATAAGATTAGAGCATCACATAGCTTTTGCTTCAAAGTCTGAAAGGCATCTTCTTGCTTCTGTTCCCAAACTAACGGCTCGCTTTTCTATGTTAACTTGGTGAGCGGTAGAGCTATCTTAGAAAAGTTTGAGATAATCCTTCCATAATAGCCTGCTAAGCCTAGAAAGGAACGTATCTCCGTCGGTGTCTTCGGAGTATCCCAGTTCATTATTGCTTCAATATTGGTAGGGTCTAGATGTATTCCCTCGCTGTTGACTACATGACCCAGGAATTGAACTTCCCTTAGCCAAAATTCACACTTAGAGAATTTGGCATAAAGTTTCTCTTCCCTCAACAGTTCCAAGATCATTCTGAGATGTTGCGCGTGCTCTATTTTTCTCTTGGAATAGATCAGTATGTCATCAATGAAAACAATAAAAAACTGGTCCAGATACGGCTTGCACACTCGGTTCATGAGATCCATGAAAACCGCGGGTTCATTCGTCAATCCAAAAGGCATCACCATAAACTCGTAATGCCCACATCTGGTACGAAACGCCGTATTCGGTATGTCTTCGTCTTGGACTCTAAGCTGATGATATCCGGACCGTAAGTCAATCTTCGAAAAATAATGAGCTCCTTGTAGTTGGTCAAACAAATCATCAATCCTCGGTAATGGATACCGATTCTTGATGGTTAGTTTGTTCAGTTGTCACACCCCGAGCCGGCAGGATGGATCGACTTTCTCGTCGGGCGGAAGGTTCCCGAGGCGCGATATCGTGAGTGATAATCGTGATGATCAGATTGTTTACATAGCATCAACATTGAGAATAACTAAAGCATAATATAGTATTAAACTAGGATTACAAAGTTAAATTACAACTGTCATTGTTTGATAATTTAACTAAGTAAACCTATCAAAAGAATCAATTGTTTACTATCTTGTAACTGTACAAGATGTCAAAAGTGATTCACAACATTCATCAAAACATGTGCTTTTCAAAATCTACTAGGTCCTCTAACTGGGCATCTTAGCAAGAATTCCTTAGCCTTAGCTTATTCCTGTACGTCACCTGAGAAAGCATGTAAGAAAACAAAGTCAACACAATGGTTGGTGAGTTCATATAGTTTAGTAGTTGAAAAATAGCTTTAACAAACCTTTTCGGTAACAACCTTAACCTCGTTAACATCACCTGTAATATCCAATTCGGTATACTTATATATAGGGCATACGAAAGGGTCGAGCCTACAACCCGCCCAGATGCCATCCCACCACATACTAAACCGCATATGACAGTGTTGTTAATGATAATTAAGCATTTTACCTACCATCCAATCCCATTCTCATTATAGCTTTAGCATTCTGTTTGCAAGTTTCAGCATGCACATAATAGCATCTGTAATCTAGCTTTGAGAGTTACCATTATGGACAACTGAACACCCGAAGGAATCCAGTGTCAATCCATGTCGAAACTAAGTGTGATTAGCAACATCGGTGATTTGATAAAGGATTTCTAAGATGACACAAAGTCAACTAAAGAAAACCAGGATCATCCTAGTCACGTATCACAACCATGAGAGGACGATGAGGAATCACTGTATGGCAAGCACTGAGAGGCCAACAGTCTGTTTTCCCCAAGTCCTGAATATGAAGGTCACCCTGTGGCAAGCACTGAGAGGCCGACGGTCTATTCCTTCATGTCCGACTATGGAGAACACCCTATGGCAAGCACTGAGAGGCCAAATCAATATGTTCTACCATAGCCGATAGTTTTAGCATACAAGTTTATAGCATTCATATATCATAGCATTTACGTATCTTGTGCACAAGTACTAGCTTCACAACCGGTAGGGCAAGCACTGAGAGGCCAAAACGTTGTTTTAGCATGTCAAGCATAATAAGCATACATAGTTTAAAGCATTCTGAGCATTTCAAGCACTTCGAGCATTCGAGCATAGCAAGCATATCCAGCATATCAGTCGTTCTGAGTTTGAGCATTCAAGCTTTCTAATTTAGTTTATAAAAGCATCTTAACCTGTTAGTCTTTGCATTCTTTGCATATGAAAAGCACTCGGTGTTTTAAGCAAACTAGTTTAAAAGTAAGTAGCCTTAGCATGTAGTCTTAGCAGGTAGCATTAGCAATTTAGCATCAGTATGAAGCATTAGCACTTAGCATTAGCATCTAGCTTTAGAATGTAGCATTAGCATTTAGCAATTAACACATAACATTATGAATAATTATAAAAGCATTTATGATACATTTAAGCACGTGTTTAAAATGTATAACATGCTTCTCAGTCCCGAAGTAAAATTTCAAATAGTTTGAAAAGGGACAATGAACTCACCTGTGTTGCTAAGTATAAGTTACCACAGATAATGCGCGCTCGTTGATTGTAGCTTAAGTATCTTCAACACCTGAGTTGTTTTAAGAGATTCGAATACGATAAGTCGTTACAATAGCCGCAAACTAGAGTTTCGGTCTCGGTGTGCAACTAAGTGTCCTAAGTTACTAATGTGTTCTCTATGGTTTAATCTAACTACTCTAAGGTATTACCCATAAGTAACCCTTGATCCCGCAAGACTTTGATTAAGTAATTTTAAAGAAATTTGTTTTTAACTAAATCTTAAATTAGAAATCATTTGATCAATTTAAGATAGTTTATCATTGATTGCTTTTAATAAAACCATAAATTATTTAAATTGTTAGACTTTAAGTTAATCCCATTAGATTAACCCTAAGCCCGAGATTAAGTTTTAGCTTCCTTTGTTTAAATCATTCGTTTATACAACCTAGTTTAGAGATTCCCATAAGGCTCCCTACCCTGGTTATATGATTGCATAGAATTACTAAGTGTTGGATGTTGGAACTTAATCCACACCCACCTTTGTTACTTCCTTGATTCTTGAAATTCTTGCTTTTCGTTTGAAATCGTTAGAATTCTTAGCGTTGTGGCTTTAATCCTTGTTCACCCAAAATCCCATGTGATAGACTAAATCTAGGTTCAACATAAATTTAGCAAGGTGTTGGTGATTTAATTTTTATCATGAATATTACTAACTTATCACCTTTAATTAAATCTAGTTTAGCTTCTTATAAGAAACCCTAATTTTACTTCCCATGCACACACCCACCTTCGATCCCTTGCATGCCCATTCCCACTCCATATATTCGGCCAAATGGCCAAGACCCGACCGAAGCAACATGACCATATGGACAGTGCTTGAGCCGAGTGGGTAGGCTGTCGAAGGGGAGTGCCAATCGAATGAAGGGCTGGCCGACCGAAAGGTAGGTGACCCGAATAGGTGGCAGCCGATTGGGAGCTTGCTTTCAACGAATGAGGAGTTGCCGAATGAAACCTGGTCGAAAGACACCTGAGCCGAATAAATGGGCCGAATAAGGAGAGATCGAATGAGCTAGGGCCGAAGGAAAGCGCCAGGCGAATATAGCCTTTCGCCCGAATGTGGCCTCATTCGACCTTAGGGTCATTCGACCTAGCTGGGTGAATACTCATTCGACCGTTCGAACTCATCCAAAAGCAGCTCCCCTTTTCAAGCTTTATGACCGAACCAATAGATGTAACAAGTTCCGAACTCTTTTCCAAGGGTTTTAGTGAGGTTTCCCTAAGGTTTAGACGGCTAGAATCGGTTGAGGTGGGGTTCGAACCTAAGGGTTTAAAAACCCTAGAATCGCAACTAACTTTTGGTTTGTACCTCGATTTTGCTGGATAAAAGCTCAGATCCCTTGTACTTCTACGATCTACGTGATGTGGTGGTCGTTTAGACACCAAAAACACTGAAATCGGTTGAGAAATGAAGATGTTTGAAGCTTGAATTTTAGAGAGAGAAAACTAGAGAGAGACGAAATTGTGAGATGGTGGCTGGTAGGTGGAGGTGATTATGGCATTAAATGCCATAATAAATGGTTTCAAATCTACCGGGTTCGTTCGGGTTCGTTCGGTTTTGCTCGGTTTCACGTAAAAGTTTCGTTTCGCGTTCATTTTCTTAACGATTCGTCACGAATTTAAAGATAGAGTTTAAATAAATTAATTTAGGTGGTTATTCCTAGTAAATTAACTAATTATCTTTTTTATTTTAAATTTCTGAAAATGTTTAAGTTACAGTTTAAATCGAATCGTATAGTTGTCGTGCGTATTTGTTCGAATCGTCACCCATACGAATACGAAGATAACTACACTTTTCAATATGGTTTTCTAATTAATGAACATCATTCAGAACGCTAAACATTCAGATGTATTCGTACAGATCGTCACCTATACGGATAATCCGCCCATTTAGCATTCTTGTAACGACATCCGTTATTTCTTTGTTTTGTTCAACCTCGCATACGTTTATACAAAATAGCATATTTCAAGAATTCATATGTAAATTCCGTGTTGTCTGATATATTTCTGACTGTTAAACCATGAGATTTAATCAGATTACATAAATGATTGGATAATAGTTTAGTGACAAGCATCACAATGTTAATAGCATATAAGTAGTTCACGTAGTTTATACCTGAGTTACTGTGCAAGTTACTGTGTAGATCACTATTCCGGTGACGTTTCCGGCACTGATGTTACATCAGTTCTCTGTAGTCTATGCACATACGAAAAGATCCATCCTTCTTCTTCACGAACAAAACCGGAGCTCCCCAAGGTGAGTAGCTCGGTCGGATGAAACCTTTGTCGAGTAGCTCCTGTAGTTGATTCGACAATTCCTGTATCTCTGAAGGTGATAACCTGTAAGGAGATTTAGCAATAGGTGTTGCTCCAGGAATTAAGTCAATACGGAACTCTACCGGTCGCATAGGTGGCAAACCAGGTAGGTCTTCCAGAAACACTTCAGGGTATTCCTTTACTATTGGCACGTCTTGAATTGTTTTCTTGTCTTTCTCTTTCTCCACCACATGAGCCAAGAAAGTTATACATTTCTTCTGGAGACACTTACGTGCCTTTATGCAAGATATGACTTTGACACTATGCTTTGCTTGGTCCCCACGAACCTCCAATACACGATCACTCGCCAGTGGAATTCGAAGTAGCTTTTCAGAACAGATGACTTCCACTCTATTGAGAGATAGCCAATCCATCCCTACAATGATGTCGAAACTGCCCAACTCCATCGGTATCAAGTCGATGGTAAATGTATGATCAGTAAGTGTAAGTGGGCAGTTCCTAAGTATAGTGCTAGGTATGATTTGTTTTCCATTTGCTACTTCGATAATATAAGGGGAGTCTAAAGATTCCTCAGTAAGGTTAAGTTGGCGTGCAAAGTCAGACGAAATAAAACTCTGGTCTGCAGTGTCAAACAAAATAGATGCATAAGAGTCATGTAAAAGAACTGTACCAGTGACCACGTTAGGGTCTTGACATGCTGCATTGGCTCCAATCACAAAAGCCCTCCCACGAGGTGCTTGGGCTCCCTGTTGAATTCGCTTTGGGCAGTCTTTGGAGAAATGACCTACTTCTCCACAGTTATAGCATCCCCTGTTGTTGTTGTGATTGCCCGGGTTTGGTGGTGGTAGTAATGCCCTAGCAGCATAGTTTGTAGCTTGTGTGGCTGGGGTACGACATTGCTGAGCCCAGTGGCCTAATCGACCACAGTTGTTGCACTTTCTGCACTGCACCGTAGTAGGATGATGATATTTGCATTGTGCACACTGAGGATGCACTCCCACATAGTGTTTGGGTGCAGCATTAGCAGGTACTGCAGGGGCTTGTCTCAAAGGGGTGGCCATCACATAGTTCTTGACGACCTTTTGCTTCTTCTTATGATGGTGTTTGGGCTTCTTTGACGACTCTTCTTTAGCTTTACCTGAGTCTTTCTTCAGAACTCTTGACTTCACCATTACTTCAGTGAGTTTAGCTGATAGGGAGATGGCTGACTCCAGAGTAGCAGGGTTTGCTGCCAGTACAATGCTATGAGTGTAGGATGGTAATCCTCCCACATATATATCAATCAGCTTTTCCAGAGTCGGTACCATCTCTGGCACCAAAGCTACCAATTCATGATAGCGAGTGATGAAAGTCATGTGGTCTGCTCCTTTCATCACATGGTTTGAGAGTTCGACCTCCAGCTTTTGAAGTTCGTGCTTCGGACAGAATTCATTCCTCAGAAGGATTTTGAAATCTGCACAAGGCATAGCCAGTGCTTCTTCTCTGCCTCGAGCTCTAATCTGGGAGTTCCACCACGTTAAAGCTCGCTTGCTAAAAGATCCAGCTGCGTAGCGAACTTTATGATGTTCTGGACATCCGCTGATGTCCAGGGTGGTCTCCATTTTCTCTAGCCATTGGATCAGTCCAACAGCTCCTTCAACGCCGCTGAAACTTGGCGGCTTGCATCCTACAAATTGTAACATCAGTGCTGGAACCGTCACCGAAACAGTGATCTCTACTGTACATGAACAGTAAATCAGGTACATATTTCAGTTATCAATTTCATGTCATTTTCACTACATGTTATCAAATCACAGTTCAGATTCAATTCAGAAAACAAAGTTCAAAAATAGGGTTCTTGAGTCAGATAATTATCTGGCAACATAGAACCATCATGTGATTAATTGTTAGGATTATTATGTATAAACGTATGCGAGACTTTAAAGAACAAAACACACGAATATCGTTACGTGAATGCTAAATTGACGGGTTATTCGTATAAGTGACGATCTGTACGAATATATCTGAAAGTTTAACGTTCTGAATGATATTCTATAATTAGAAAACAAGATTGAAAGGTATAGTTATCGCTGTGCTCGTACGGGTGACGATTCGAACGAATACGCGCGACGATCGTACATTTCGATTTAAACAGTAAATTAATATTTTAAATTAAATAATTAGAAGATATTAGTTAATTTATTAGGAATCACAACCTAGAATAATTAAATGATTTCTAATTTTATAATCGTGTCGTCTCGTCGCGAAAACTACACGATCCGACAATTTACGCGAAACCAAACGAAACCGAACGATCGGGTATTTTTCCCACAATTAATGAAGGCATTAAATGCCTCAACCACCGAAACCCTCTCCTCTTTCCTCTCATTTTCGTCCCAAACCTTTCCTCTCTCTAAAAGATTTTTCTCTCAAACTTCTCTTTACAAGATCGTGGCCATCTCGTGTTGGATTCCAGCAAATTGGGTGCCAAGACGTTCCTCTCATCGTGTAGATTTCAGAAGTACAAGCATTGTGGAATTTCATCCACGAAATCTAAGGTAAATATCCATTTTAAATTCGGTTTTATAGGGTTTTCTCAAGTTCTTTTGGAATTGCTATATTGACCGACACTAAACACATAAAACACTTAGATGAAGGTGTATAAATGTATAGGTATTGTTAGGAACATGATTGTAACAGGTTTGGATCGAAAAAGGGGATAGATGGTGCAGGTTCGTGGCCTCCTAGATCGGCTGAACCTTCTTCCATGAAGACTAAGTATCCCGAACCTGTAGCCAACCCAGGCGAACCCAGCACCGAACCCTCCCTTCCCTGCAACGAACCCTGCATCACCAGTCACGAACCTGTGATCATACCTGCACCGAACCTTCTGTCCACGAACCTGGAATCTTTAGCAAACCATTCAGTAGCCGAACCTAGGTGTTCAGCGAACCTTCCATGTGGCCAAACCCTAGCCGAGCCTACGGCGACCCATGCATGTCACGAACCCAGGACAGACGAACCCATGATCCACGAATCTGTCTTGGCCGAATCTATTAGATCACAACTAACCTTAGTATGGCGAATCCTAATGCCGAACCTTGGATGTACCGCGAACCATAGAATCAGATGAACCATGTATGCATGACCATGCAAACCCACGAACCTTCAAACTCAAACAGTAGCCGAACCCTCAGGGTTCGTCAGGGTTAGAAGATGGCCGAATCTATCATTTAACCTAGCCGAACCTTAGGACCACTAGTGGGTTAGCCGAACCTAAGGCCAACTCCTCTAAAAGGTTCGCTGCCCAGGACCACAAGTCGAACCTAGGAGTTGTTTAATGAGATTAGTATGGACCTAAGATGAATGAAACTAACGTTATAACCTAGGAAATGGATCGTGGACCACTAAATTTAACAATCTCATGAGAAGTTGATCATATAAGTTGCATGCATGTGTGTACTTAAATTAGTTGTATATACATATGTGTGTACATGAACAAAGATAAAACCCTAATCATGCATGCAATTGGGGACTAAATAATGACCATATGAGATTGTTTAACAAATAAGGTAAAATGGTTACGAGTTCATGAGAATCAAAGACACAAGTTGGTTAATTGATTTGAAATCAAAGGTATTGAATTGGGCCAAAGTGGGCCCAATGGGGTTTAACTAAGCCCATTATACATTAGATGTTATTCAAATTCAAATGATGATGTATTAATTAAAATTAAAGGAATTGTGAATTTATGTAAAAGTTAATTTAATAGTTTTCTAAAGCCTTGTTTAATTTGAAATGCGAATTATAAATGGCATTGGTTTCTTTTAAGTTAATTTTGTTATAAAAGTTTGTTGTAATATCATTGATTGGGATTTTGTTATAAAAATAGACAATGTAATTGTCTGGATTTTAAACATAAAACAAAGGAAACTCTGCCGAAATTTCTAAAAATATTAAGTAAACTATTACAACTAAACATGGGATTTGGGGTTATAAAAAGGGTAACTAAAATAGATGAGGTTCTAGATACACTTAGTACTAAGACACTTAGTTGCACACACACCAAGATCAAACCTTAGGCACAACGACTACTACACGTACTTATTATATTCGAATTCTTATAAAATAACTCAGGAATCGAAGATACTTAGCCTACAAACAAGAGAGCGTATTCTGTGATAGTACATTACACATCAACACAGGTGAGTTCATTGCCCCTTTTCTAACATTTTTGTTTTAAAACGCGGGGCTGAGAAGCATGCGTAAACTGTTTATTTAAATTGTTTACTTAAATGCTTTTAATTTTATATGTTTACATATATAAATGTTATCCTAGACCATGTCTAGGAAGATTTTATGCAGGTTTACTAACTGATTTACTTATAAATTAAGTGAATAATCGGGTTAAACTAAAACATTTCAACAGATCAAAACATTTCAAACGAATCAAACTAAACATTTTGACAAAAAAAGTGTGTGAGTTCAAGGAATCAAACGAAACATTTTGACGAATCAAATGGGTGATTTCAATGAATCAAACGAAACATTTTGACGAAACAAGTGTGGGATTTCAACGAATCGTAACAATCTTTGCAAAGACAATATTCAATGTTCTACAAATCAAGTGTTTGTTGAACAATGAATCAAGGGTACAATTGATCAATGAATCTAGTATTCTATGGTCAACGAATCAAGTACATCTTGTAACAAAAAAAAAATCAGACGAATCAATAAATCATTTTCAAGAGAAAGCCTGGGAAATATCAGAGATAACATATGCCAAAACAGACGAAACAAAAACCCTACATTTCAAGAAGTCCTAGCTAGACCGTTTGATTTGTAGGTCGTATGTTTGAGGATATTTACAGATTCCCTAACTACTAAGTACCTAGATTGACAGACTAGTCTACTCGAGTTTGACCAAGGCCCTAATCATTAGGACTTAGATTTATTAAATGTTTATTTATTTATTTAATTAAGCATTTATAACTGTTTATACAATTATTGTAGTTGATCATAATGTGTGATGAACTTATGAAGTCAACATAGATTTCAAACGATTGTAATTACAAGGACAACAAACAGAAGGACTTATGGGATTGTGTTAAGGGTAAAAATGCTTAATTATCATTAACAGCAATGTCATATGCACATTAGTATGTGGTGGGATGTTGGCTAGGGCTTGTCCCTTACATATGCCCTATATATAAGCATACCGATGTGGATATTCCATGTGGTGTTAATGAGGTTAGGGTCTTTACCTAAGGAGGTTTTCAAATCATTTTCAATTACTAAGACTATATGAACTCGCCAACCATGTGTTGATTTTATTGTTGCATGACTTCTCAGGTGACGAACAGGTCAACTAGGAAGCTTATGCTTTTGGACTAGGACTTCAGATAGAAGACTTAGTATTTTTGGACCTGCATATTTTTGAAGACATCATTATACAATTTATTTTGTGTATCTTGTGTAAATACAAGATAGAAATATATGATGTTGATGATAGATTTACATTGTTAAATTATAAACAATACTGATGTAATTTAACTTTGTAATTCTATTATATTTAGCATTTCTCATTATATCATGTGCAATGTAGACAATCTGATCACTTTCGATTATCACTCACGATATCGCGCCCCGGGAACCTTCCGCCCGTCGGGGAAACCCGATCCTACCCTGCCGGCTCGGGGTGTGACAGATTGGTATCAGAGCCATGGTTATAGAGAAATATAGGTCACTTATTTAATTGGTTTGGCCTAGACTATAACCTAGGGACCCTGCATATAGAGAAAACAGGACTTAGGAATTACTTGCATACCGTCTTCTGTATTTGATCATTGCACTAACCGTTAACTTTATTGGTTATGATCAGAATGCCGCCGAGAAGACAGCCTCCCTTGTTACCTCTACCACCACAAGACTTGGCTCCACACTCCTCCACACCATCACCAAATGATTCACCCCCACCTCCTCCACCTCCTCCTCCCCCTCCTCCTTTGATTACCCAAACATCTGGTTCGGGTACAACACCGACCTTGGATCCTGCTACTGTCGCCCTGGTGACGCTACTGAGTAGCCATATGACAAATCAGATGAAAGAAGAAATACCGGAGATGTTCCTTCGTTGTCGTAATGAAATCCTCAACACTAGCAACACATCAGGAGAAGCCAGTGGAAATACTAGAGATTCATCTCATTACTCCTACAAGTCTTTTGTAGGATGTAAACCACCCAGTTTTAGTGGGTCTGAAGGTGCTGTTGGATTAATCCAATGGATTGAGAAGATCGAGGCAACCTTGGATCTTTGCAGCTGCCCTGAACACCACAAGGTCCGTTACTCAGCTGGAACATTCAACAAACGGGCTCTGACCTGGTGGAACGGTCAGATCAATGCCCGAGGAAGAGACGAAGCTATGGCAATGCCATGGGAAGATTTCAAGACACTGCTGCGAACAGAGTTCTGCCCCAAGAATGAGCTGCAGAAACTGGAGGTTGAATTATCCAACCATGTGATGAAAGGGGCCGATCACATGGGGTACACAACTCGTTACCATGAGTTGGTGGCCTTGGTACCTGATATGGTACCAACTCTAGAGAAAAGGATAGACATATATGTGGGTGGACTTCCCGCCTGCATTCAGGGCATGGTTGTTTCAGCCAACCCTACTACTATTGAATCTGCAGTGAGATTGTCTGGGAAACTCACTGATCTCATGGTAGCCTCTGGAGTCCTAAAGAAGTAGGCTGAACCCAGCAACAACAAAGCTGAGTCTTCAAAGAAACCCCACCACCATCAGAAGAAGAAACAGAAGACCATCAAGAACTACACGGTGGCCACACCTCTTCAACAAGTAGCAGCAGCACCACAGAACCCCAACCGCAAACCTTACACTGGCATGTTTCCTCTGTGTGCTAAGTGTCAGTATCATCACACTGCTGACACTCCCTGCAAGCAATGCACGGGATGTGGAAGAAAGGGCCATTGGGTCCAGTACTGCCGGATGACACCTAACCAAGTAGCCAACAATGCTGCTTTGGCTCTTCCTCCACCAGCTAATCAGAATCATGGTGGATGCTATAACTGTGGTGAACAAGGCCACTTTGCAAAGAACTGCCCGAAGAAGGCTCAACAGGCAGTTCAAGCTCCTCGTGGACGAGCCTTTGCCATTGGAGCACCAACTGCGCGCCAGGACCCGAATGTGGTCACTGGTACGTTTCTCTTACATGACTTTTATGCATCTGTTCTATTTGACACTGGTGCGGATCAGAGTTTTATCTCTGCCGATTTTGCATGCCAATTAGATTCTATAGAAGAACATTTAGACTCCCCTTATATTATAGAAGTAGCTAACGGGAAACAGATCACAGTTAGTACAGTTTATAGGAACTGCCCATTGACACTTAATGGTCATACATTCACCATCGATTTGATACCGATGGAGTTGGGCAGTTTTGATATCATTGTTGGAATGGATTGCCTTTCCTCTAATCGAGTGGAAGTCATTTGTTCTGAAAAGCTACTTCGAATTCCCTTGCCGAGTGATCGCGTGTTGGAAGTTAAAGGGGATCAAGCGAAACAAATTGTCAAAATCATTTCATGTATAAAAGCGCGTAAGTGTTTACTGTAACACCCCGACCAACGGCGGAATCATCGGGGCGTACACGAAGTGTAGATTGTTCAAAAGCACAATGTTCTAAATTGTAAAATACTTACATCCAACATCATTACAAAAGTTACAAATCAACAAATCTAACTAAGTAACTAGGTCCAAGCTCTAATATAATAATCAATCAAGTTTAATTTGCAGTTCCACCTGAAACATGTTTAAAATAAAAGGTCAACTAAAAAGTTGGTGAGCTTCACAGGTTTAAAAGCACACACACCAAAAATAGTTGATATAATATAGATACATAGTTGTCACATGTGAACACAAAGCATAATGAACAAGGTTAATGAACAAAGCATGTCAAAGCAGATTAGATAATGTTAACAAGTAATGTTTGACCAAGTTTAGCATTCCTAACAATGCTGAAGTAGCAAACAATCACCGCGGGCTTCCCCCGAAGGGTAAATCAAACAACGGTGGGTCTGGCCGAGCCAATTGATCTATCATTGTTTACCAGAAAGTTTAAGTTTGTGATCAATGCAAATTCATGACTAAAGTCCACAACATCAAGACCATTAAACTAAGTTCACATGATTAATAGTTTAAAGTATAGTGTAATAGTTGTAAACATGTTTCACCCCAAAGATAAAAACGTAAAAAGGGGATATGAAGACTCACCTTGTGTGATGAGCTAGTCGTTGCAATTAAATGACAAATATGTAGTCCAAATAAATTCCAACACGATTTAGCTTAACCTATAATTCAATCGCACACAACTAATGTAACTATGACTTTGCATAAAATTTAATAATGTATTTGTTTTCCATATGCTTATAACCAAATCCATAAATATAATTTTATAAAAATTATTTCAAGTCGTTTTATTGTTTAAAATTTAAAATATTTATTAATGTTGAAAAATACTATAATAATAATTATATTAATAATGATAATAGTGATAAAAGTAATAATACTAATAATACTAATGTGAAAAATAATACTAGTAATAATAATAATAATATTAATAATAATAAGAATAATAGTAATTAATGATATTTTTTTTAATAACATCAATAATAATTGTAAAAATAATAATATTTGTATTACTACTAATAATAATAATAATAATAATAATAATAATAATAAGAATAATAAGAATAATAGTAATAATGATATTTTTTAATAACAGCAATAATAATTGTAATACTAATAATAATTTTGTTAACACTATGATCATAATAATAAAAATATTAATGTTCACAATAACAATTCTACTATTAATAATATTAGTAATATTAATATCTTTGATAATGTAATAATAATTAATAATAATATTAACTATAATAACCATAATAAGATATTAATTTATAATAATATTAACTAAAATAATTACACAAATTATGTATTTTCTATGAAATAAGTAATTAAATAAATAATACATAAACTAAATATAACTTTTTATATATTTAATTAAAGAAATAAATTAATAATTAGTTTAAATAAATTTATTAAACTGGATAATATATATATTTTCTTTATTAAATTAATAGTTTTTAAGTTTATAAAAATTTAGGTGAAATCAGATTTTAAAAATAATGAGTAAATAAAAAGTTATAAAAAAAATGGTCCAATATCCTAAAAACTTGGCCTAGCCCCGGCTCGAACCCACGACCATTACCATCGAATCCTTGCACGTTAACCGGCTGATCTAGGCACTTGGCCGCTGTTAATTCTCGTTTTAAATTAACTTAACATGACATTTAATTGTTTCCCCATTTCTATAAAACTCAAACCGAGCCCTCAAATTCGTTCGAATCAGAACCCGATTGGGTTTACAATCATACGGCTTTTATTCCCTACTAAAAACCAAGCATAATGGTAAAAGATTTACTAACCTTTGTTTACGAATGGGTGGAATTCAATTGATGGCTCAAGAACGACGAACGCTTACGAATGAGGCTTGATTTCACGATCTGAGAAGTTTTTGAATCTGCTTCGACTTCACAGAAAGCTTCGTGGGACTTAAATGAATGTGTGGGTTGATTTAATTTGATTTTTATGTTCGTTTATATAGACTTTGAGTAACCCGATCAACTACGAACGTTTAGGAGCTATTTTTGTGGAATTTTGAATTTTAAACATTGAGTTGATGATAGATATGGATCCCTTATTGTTCGTAAGTGATAAAGATCCGAATTTTGTTGATTTTATCCATCCATTCGGCTATGGATCGAGTTGGGTCGAGGATGTGGTAAATGGGTATCCATTTGGGTATATGGGTGAAGGAGATAAAAGGTTTGAGACTTTGACATAACTAGTCCCTCCATGTTTTCTTCTAAAAATCAGTTTTAATCCTTGACAAAATCAACCCCTATAGTTTTATAAAATCTTTTTATATTATAAACTTTATAAAATTAAAACTTATTTAAAGAAAGTGTTATTAATGTTGTGTTATTTATTAAACTTATTTTATAAGCTTTTAAAACTTGAATTTATTACTATTATTATTATTTATTACTTTTCTTTGTTATATATATTATTTAGTACTTTATAAAATTTACTTTATAAATACTTGAAACTTTATTATTATTTGTCTTATTAATATTTTAGTATTGTTATATATTTATGTATAATGTAATATCTATATATATATATATATGTGTGTGTGTGTATATATATATATATAAATGTTTACAATTTCTCATTAATAAAAATGAAATTACATAGTTAATCGAAATGTTACAGTTTCCCCTGCTTTTAGGAATTTCGTCCCGAAATTTAGAAGAAACTATAGAGTATAGATGATGTTTGTATTACAAGTGTATTGTAATAGGTGTTGAGAATTTTATTACCGTTAATTTAAATTTTGCAACCCTATAACATACTTTCTCCTACTTTAATATAATTATTAATTTCCACTGAATTCTGGCTATAGTAATATACTATTTATTAACAATGTTTATGTATAGGGTATATGTAGGGCGAACCCAGCCACCAACCCACCACATTGTCAATATTTGATAGTTTTTACCAGTCAGAACCTGTAGAGACGTTATTTTTAATTATCTAAGGTTTGTATTCATGAATTTATGTAATTTGGTGATAGTGATCGAGGATTAAGTTGTGATTCTTAGTGTGAGTGTTTTGTTATTTCTGATCATTTGAAAGGATAATAAAATCTTATACCACATATAAAACCTCAACTGGTGACTAGATCAAAACTCCTAGTCACGAATTACTATTGATGATTAGGTTACGTATCCACGTTTCTAGTTGTTTCGATATGCGAATAGTGACTAAGGCTTTTATAGGATACACACCTAGAGTTTATTGATTCAATTACAAGCTTTGTCTATGATTATCTTATTGACACACTCGAATTTATGAAACCAAACATTGGTCAAGCTTTCGGTGCTACTCCCAAAATATTATTGGTGTTTATATATAGGGTATACCGCAGCCAACCCACCACACCAACAATACTTTGAAAGCATACCAATCACCTACCAACACTACACAACCTAAAATGTTTCACACAATAAAAGTTTAAAACAAGTTTACCTGTTGCTGGCCATATAAGTAGGGTTAATAGTTTTCAACCAATTGAGTTTAAATTAATCGTCCCAAAGTTTTCAACCGTTGTGTCCTTTATCTCGCATTCGTAGGATCTACATGTATTGCAAATTCTCGTTCCGTGTGCACCCGTAACGAAAATTTGCCTTGCATGTTTGCCCTACTTGCTAATTTTTGGCACAACTGGGTGGATACAAGATCACTAATGTTCATAATGCAAACAAATATAATAAATGTTGATAGAAATATCATCAAACACTTAAACATTAAATAATAGTTAAATTCTAGTTTTGCGTTCAACCAAATAAAACCTCAAACTACAAAGAAATATAAAATTTAAGTCTTAGAATCATAATAGCACTGGAGTCTATCAGTCCTTAATCAACAATGTATCGTTCTCCATGTCTTGATTAACTTGAGGGGCTTGAACATTAAGTTGAAAAGTTTGTGCCCTTGTACCCCTTTGATCGTTGCCCACAAGCTTTGGGCATTTGTTTCTAAAGTGATTAGGTTCACCACACTCGTAGTAAGCTCTTCCATTGGTTAAAGTAGTAGCGGGTGCAGCAGGTGGTTGATTCAATTTTGGAGCAGTCTGACCTTGTTGAACCATTGGTCCATTTCTGCAATAGTTTGCAAAATGACCATACCTTTTGCAGTTTGTGCAAACTCGGCAAGGTCGGTTTGTTGCATGATGGTATCCACAAGTAGTGCAAAGTGGGTGCTCCCCCACATACGGTTTGTTGGTTTGTTTGAGTGGAGGTTGTAAATTCACAGGTACAGCAGGGATAGCAAAATTGTTAGCCTTTCTCTTGCGATTATTGAACTTTGGACCATTGGAAGATTCAGCTTTGACCTCCTTAGAAGGTTCATCAACCGCGGACTTATCTTCCACCTTTTTGGCTCCTTTTCTAGTTAAGGTACCATTCCTAACATGATTGTCGGTTAAGGTAGCGGCCAAACGAATAGCATCTTCCAATGTGGCCAGTTTGCTCCCATAACAGGTATCTTGGATTTGCATGGGTATGCCACTAATATACTTCTCAATAGCACGAGAAAGTGGAGTGACCATGTGTGGCACCAACAAACTAAGTTCGTGGTGACGGTTTGTGTAAGCCAGATTTTCCCCACTGTCCTGTTTAAGATTCCAGAATTCCGACTCCAGTTTCATAATTTAATTGCGAGGGCAAAATTCTTCTGTCATCAGTTGTTTGACCTCATCCCAAGTTAAGGCCATTGCGGTTTCAGCACCCCTGGTTCGTTTCTCGGTATTCCACCAAGTAAGTGCCCTTTTCTGAAGGACACTGGTGGCATAACGAACCTTAAGGTTCTCAGGGCAGTTTGAATGGAGAAAGGTACTCTCCATGCTTTCGAACCACTGAAGCAGTCCAGTGGCCCCTTCAGAACCAAGGAACTTGGCAGGGTGGCAAGAGTTGAAATGCTTGAAGGTGCAAGTTTGGTTTGCACCATTTCTGTTGTTTTGAACCCCATTGGCTTGAGTGAGCTGGTTCACAAGTCCAGGTAGAACTACTGCCATTTGCTGAGTAATGACAGCAGCCAGTTCTTGTAAGTTGGGGTTTGTGGTGTTACTTCCATTGTTGTTAGCATTCGTATTGTTGGCATTGTTGACGTTGTTAGCACCATTGCGACGAGGAGGCATGATTCAACAAGAGTTCAAGATGAAAAAGGATCATAAAGAGTTCAAAAATAAGAAGTTGATAGTTCAAATGAGGATTCAAGCTCAAATCAATACACAGATTGCATTCCCTAAGGAACACTTTTGACATATTAAAGTGTTTAAGTCCAAATTAGCTTTCAGAAAGACATACTTTAGCCTATAGGTTCATACTCACTCTAAGGGTTCCCAGGAAAGCATAACAGGTCCATCGGTAGATTTGGATTTATACGAAATACTTTCCTAGACAGAACTCCCCAAAGTACAGGTATTCCCCCTTCCAGATTGTATGTGTTTCCTACTCACTAATGTGAGTCTAAAGACTATTGACGAGATTCAAAGATTAAATTAGACTTAACAGTGTAAGAGCAGTCTTTGTAGTGGTGATCCTTTTGCAAAACGTAAGGAAAGAGTCAAGAGGTTTAACTCTAGTTTAGCTAAGTGTTGTGCGATAAAGATTGCAAGTTCACTCGATCATATGTCACGGAGATGACGCATTTTATAACATATTTAGTTGTTACGAATTGAAATAAATAATATCTTTATTATTGTTATTCAAATTTTGGAAACGAATATTTAATCAAAAGTGTAAACATAAGCATACATATTTGGTATGCATACTTGATGTCTAGTACACAAAAAAAAAGTGAAAGAAAAGAAAAGAAAGGAACAATAACGTCTGCTAATCCTCAGATTTTTCGTGAGTTCCCCAAGAACACGATCCAATCGTGTGAGCAAGCTTCCTAGCAAAAACACGTCCTTCACGTGGTGGAGGTAGTCGTGCGCCTTGACTTAAGCGACGTATCTTTGGTGGTGGCTCAGCAGTAGTAGGTTCTGGTCCAATCCGGCTTCCACAGCTACTGGTGGGGCTTGTAGGACGCCTTGAAGCTTTTGGTTTAGAAACTTTAGAATTTGTAGAGGCATTAGAGACTTTTGGTTTAATTTCTGGAGGATTGATGGAAGGCAATGAAGCTTCAGGAGGATGGTATGGGCTTTCTGCATCTGATTTTAATTCTTCTTTCTCTAATTCTATCTTATACTCCCAAGTTGACAAAGGTCTGTACTCCTGAGGTTTTAGTTCTCCCCCGACTATGTATTCAAATGAAGATGGGAAATGGTAGTTACGTAAAGCTGACCAATGTATTGAACCACCCCAGTAGGATGTGTTATGTCTGGAGAAGTCTAATGAGCGAAGTTGAGAAAATGGAATGTCAGGCTGAGGAGGTATTGCTTCAGCTTCAGCCCAATAAGCTTTTTCTGACTCTGTCTGTATCCTTGGTGGTCTGTCACTCTCCTCATCTGGTGCTGCTATGAAGTCCTCAGGTTCATTTCGAGAGAAGCTTGCTGACTTGTCGGCCGAGTACGAAGACATAGCTAAGAAAGTAAGGGAAAAGTTAGAAATTTCTTTAAATTTCTAATGGTACTATTACTAAGTATTGAAGGAAATCTTAAGTTATAGTCTAGGTCTTTAACTATGTTCGACCTAATTCTCTATAACCAAGGCTCTGATACCAATCTGTAACACCCCGACCAACGGCGGAATCATCGGGGCGTACACGAAGTGTAGATTGTTCAAAAGCACAAGGTTCTAAATTGTAAAATACTTACATCCAACATCATTACAAAAGTTACAAATCAACAAATCTAACTAAGTAACTAGGTCCAAGCTCTAATATAATAATCAATCAAGTTTAATTTGCAGTTCCACCTGAAACATGTTTAAAATAAAAGGTCAACTAAAAAGTTGGTGAGCTTCACAGGTTTAAAAGCACACACACCAAAAATAGTTGATATAATATAGATACATAGTTGTCACATGTGAACACAAAGCATAATGAACTAGGTTAATGAACAAAGCATGTCAAAGCAGATCAGATAATGTTAACAAGTAATGTTTGACCAAGTTTAGCATTCCAAACAATGCTGAAGTAGCAAACAATCACCGCGGGCTTCCCCCGAAGGCTAAATCAAACAACGGTGGGTCTGGCCAAGCCAATAGATCTATCATTGTTTACTAGAAAGTTTAAGTTTGTGATCAATGCAAATTCATGACTAAAGTCCACAACATCAAGACCATTAAACTAAGTTCACATGATTAATAGTTTAAAGTATAGTGTAATAGTTGTAAACATGTTTCACCCCAAAGATAAAAACGTAAAAAGGGGATATGAAGACTCACCTTGTGTGATGAGCTAGTCGTTGCAATTAAATGACAAATATGTAGTCCAAATAAATTCCAACACGATTTAGCTTAACCTATAATTCAATCGCACACAACTAATGTAACTATGACTTTGCATAAAATTTAATAATGTATTTGTTTTCCATATGCTTATAACCAAATCCATAAATATAATTTTATAAAAATTATTTCAAGTCGTTTTATTGTTTAAAATTTAAAATATTTATTAATGTTGAAAAATACTATAATAATAATTATATTAATAATGATAATAGTGATAAAAGTAATAATACTAATAATACTAATGTGAAAAATAATACTAGTAATAATAATAATAATATTAATAATAATAAGAATAATAGTAATTAATGATATTTTTTTAATAACATCAATAATAATTGTAAAAATAATAATATTTGTATTACTACTAATAATAATAATAATAATAATAATAATAAGAATAATAAGAATAATAGTAATAATGATATTTTTTAATAACAGCAATAATAATTGTAATACTAATAATAATTTTGTTAACACTATGATCATAATAATAAAAATATTAATGTTCACAATAACAATTCTACTATTAATAATATTAGTAATATTAATATCTTTGATAATGTAATAATAATTAATAATAATATTAACTATAATAACCATAATAAGATATTAATTTATAATAATATTAACTAAAATAATTACACAAATTATGTATTTTCTATGAAATAAGTAATTAAATAAATAATACATAAACTAAATATAACTTTTTATATATTTAATTAAAGAAATAAATTAATAATTAGTTTAAATAAATTTATTAAACTGGATAATATATATATTTTCTTTATTAAATTAATAGTTTTTAAGTTTATAAAAATTTAGGTGAAATCAGATTTTAAAAATAATGAGTAAATAAAAAGTTATAAAAAAAATGGTCCAATATCCTAAAAACTTGGCCTAGCCCCGGCTCGAACCCACGACCATTACCATCGAATCCTTGCACGTTAACCGGCTGATCTAGGCACTTGGCCGCTGTTAATTCTCGTTTTAAATTAACTTAACATGACATTTAATTGTTTCCCCATTTCTATAAAACTCAAACCGAGCCCTCAAATTCGTTCGAATCAGAACCCGATTGGGTTTACAATCATAGGGCTTTTATTCCCTACTAAAAACCGAGCATAATGGTATAAGATTTACTAACCTTTGTTTACGAATGGGTGGAATTCAATTGATGGCTCAAGAACGACGAACGCTTACGAATGAGGCTTGATTTCACGATCTGAGAAGTTTTTGAATCTGCTTCGACTTCACAGAAAGCTTCGTGGGACTTAAATGAATGTGTGGGTTGATTTAATTTGATTTTTATGTTCGTTTATATAGACTTTGAGTAACCCGATCAACTACGAACGTTTAGGAGCTATTTTTGTGGAATTTTGAATTTTAAACATTGAGTTGATGATAGATATGGATCCCTTATTGTTCGTAAGTGATAAAGATCCGAATTTTGTTGATTTTATCCATCCATTCGGCTATGGATCGAGTTGGGTCGAGGATGTGGTAAATGGGTATCCATTTGGGTATATGGGTGAAGGAGATAAAAGGTTTGAGACTTTGACATAACTAGTCCCTCCATGTTTTCTTCTAAAAATCAGTTTAAATCCTTGACAAAATCAACCCCTATAGTTTTATAAAATCTTTTTATATTATAAACTTTATAAAATTAAAACTTATTTAAAGAAAGTGTAATTAATGTTGTGTTATTTATTAAACTTATTTTATAAGCTTTTAAAACTTGAATTTATTACTATTATTATTATTTATTACTTTTCTTTGTTATATATATTATTTAGTACTTTATAAAATTTACTTTATAAATACTTTAAACTTTATTATTATTTGTCTTATTAATATTTTAGTATTGTTATATATTTATGTATAATGTAATATCTATATATATATATGTGTGTGTGTATATATATATATATAAATGTTTACAATTTCTCATTAATAAAAATGAAATTACATAGTTAATCGAAATGATACATTTACAGAAGCGGTGCGTTGCATTTTTGGCTCATGTGGTAGAAAAGAAGAAGGACAAGAAAAGGATTCAAGATGTACCTGTGGTGAAAGAATATCCTGAAGTGTTTCCTGAAGACCTACCAGGTTTGCCACCTGTGCGACCGGTAGAGTTTCGTATTGATTTAATTCCTGGAGCAACCCCAGTTGCTAAATCTCCTTACAGGTTAGCACCTTCAGAGATGCAGGAATTGTCTAGTCAGTTACAGGAACTACTTGACAAGGGTTTCATCAGACCGAGCTACTCACCTTGGGGAGCTCCAGTCTTGTTCGTGAAGAAGAAAGACGGATCGTTCAGAATGTGCATAGACTACAGGGAGCTGAACAAACTGACCATCAAGAATCGGTATCCCTTACCGAGGATTGATGATATGTTTGACCAACTGCAAGGAGCTCAATACTTCTTAAAGATTGACTTGCGATCTGGATATCATCAGCTGAGAGTTCAAGATGAAGACATACCAAAAACGGCCTTCCGAACAAGATACGGGCATTATGAATTCATGGTGATGCCTTTCGGATTGACAAATGCACCAGCGGTTTTCATGGACCTCATGAACCGAGTTGCAAGCCGTACTTGGATCAGTTTGTCATTGTCTTTATCGATGACATACTGATTTATTCCAAGACCAAAACAGAACATGAGCAACACCTTAAAAAGATCTTGGAGCTGTTGAAGAAAGAACAACTCTATGCTAAATTCTCTAAATGTGAATTCTGGCTAAGAGAAGTTCAATTTCTGGGTCATGTAGTTAACAGCGAGGGAATTCATGTAGATCCTGCCAAGATCAAGGCGATAAGAATTGGGACACTCCGAAGACACCGACAGAGATACGGTCTTTTCTGGGATTGGTAGGTTATTACAGAAGGTTTATTTCAAACTTTTCTAAGATAGCTTTGCCACTCACTAAGTTAACCGAGAAAAGTGAACCGTTTGTCTGGGAGCAGAAACAAGAAGATGCTTTCCAGACTCTGAAACAGAAACTATGTGATGCTCCAATCCTATCTCTCCCAGAGGGCTGTGATGATTTTGTTGTATACTGTGATGCTTCTCATCAGGGACTTGGTTGTGTGTTAATGCAACGGGACAAAGTCATAGCCTATGCATCAAGATAGTTAAAGATTCATGAGAAGAACTACACTACTCATGATCTTGAACTGGGGGCTGTAATCTTCGCACTGAAGATTTGGAGACATTACTTATATGGCACCAAGTGTACCATATTCACTGATCACAAAAGTCTGCAACACATCTTCGATCAGAAGGAACTCAACATGCGACACGCCGTTGGGTTGAACTTCTGAATGACTACGATTGTGTGATCAAGTACCATCCGGGAAAGGCGAACGTTGTAGCTGATGCCTTAAGCCGGAAGGAACGGGTCAAACCATTGCGCGTCAGAGCAATGGGAATGACTGTGCAGACGAGCTTACAAGACAAGATCATTCAGGCACAACAAGAAGCACTCGACCGAGGCAATTTGAAAAAGGAACTTGATTGTGGAGCAGAGAAACAGTTCGACACGAAACCTGATGGAATGATCTACTACCGGGAACGTATATGGATACCGGCGGTAGATGAGTTGAGAAAACTTATCTTCGATGAAGCACACAAGACTAAATACTCTGTTCATCCAGGTGCTAATAAAATGTACCAAGACCTGCGTGGATTTTATTGGTGGCATGGAATGAAGAAGGACATAGCCGAATACGTCGGTCAATGCCTAACGTGTGCGAAGGTAAAGGCGGAACACCAGAGACCGTCTGGTCTACTGGAACAGCCTGAGATTCCGCTCTGGAAGTGGGAACAAATAGCTATGGATTTCATTACCAAGCTACCCCGCACTTCCAGTGGTCATGATACAATTTGGGTGATCATTGATCGTTTAACAAAATCTGCTCATTTCTTGCCATGCGTGAGAACTTCACCATGGATAAACTGGCAAGATTGTACATCAACGAGATAGTGGTACGCCACGGTGTGCCATTGTCTATTATTTCTGATACAGATAGCAGATTCACATCAAGGTTCTGGCAATCACTGCAGAAATCTCTAGGGACACAGTTAAATCTGAGTACAGCTTACCACCCGCAAACGGATGGTCAAAGCGAACGTACTATTCAAACCCTAGAGGACATGTTAAGAACCTGTGTGTTGGATTTCGGTGGGAATTGGACTCCCATTTGCCACTGATCGAGTTCTCTTATAATAACAGTTATCACAGCAGTATCGGATGTGCACCATTCGAGGCACTTTATGGTCGGAAATGTCGATCACCGATCTGCTGGACTGAAGTTGGAGACAATCGAATAACTGGGCCAGAACTTATTCAAGAAACCACTGAAAAGATAGCTCAGATTCAAAGAAGACTGCAAGCAACAAGGAGTAGACAAAAGAGCTACGCCGACAAACGGCGCAAGCCTTTGGAATTCCAAGTGGGAGACCGTGTAATGGTGAAGGTATCCCCATGGAAAGGCGTTGTACGCTTTGGAAAGAAAGGCAAATTTGCACCACGATACGTGGGACCGTTCGAGATCATTGAACGAATTGGTCCTGTGGCGTATAGACTGAGATTACCTGATGAACTCAGTGGTGTGCATGACGTGTTTCATGTCTCAAACCTAAAGAAATGCCTTACTGACGAGTCTCTCGTCATTCCAATCGAAGAAATTCAAGTCGTTAAACAGTTACACTTCATTGAAGAACCTTTGGAGATTATGGATCGCAAGGTTAAACAACTGAGACGAAGTCGGATTCCCATTGTAAAGGTTCGATGGAACTCAAGACGCGGACCCGAATTTACTTGGGAACGCGAAGATCACATGAAGTTAAAGTATCCTCAACTGTTTGAAGAGGAAGCTATACCCGATGACAATTCCTAAATTTCGGGACGAAATTTCTCTAACAAGGGGAGACTGTAACATCAGTGCTGGAACCGTCACCGAAACAGTGATCTCTACAGTACATGAACAGTAAATCAGGTACATATTTCAGTTATCAATTTCATGTCATTTTCACTACATGTTATCAAATCATAGTTCAGATTCAATTCAGAAAACAAAGTTCAAAAATAGGGTTCTTGAGTCAGATAATTATCTGGCAACATAGAACCATCATGTGATTAATTGTTAGGATTATTACGTATAAACGTATGCGAGACTTTAAAGAACAAAACACACGAATATCGTTACGTGAATGCTAAATTGACGGATTATTCGTATAGGTGACGATCTGTACGAATATATCTGAAAGTTTAACGTTCTGAATGATATTCTATAATTAGAAAACAAGATTGAAAGGTATAGTTATCGCTGTGTTCGTACGGGTGACGATTCGAACGAATATGCGCGACGATCGTACATTTCGATTTAAACAGTAAATTAATATTTTAAATTAAATAATTAGAAGATATTAGTTAATTTATTAGGAATCACAACCTAGAATAATTAAATGATTTCTAATTTTATAATCGTGTCGTCTCGTCGCGAAAACTACACGATCCGACAATTTACGCGAAACCAAACGAAACCGAACGATCGGGTATTTTTCCCACAATTAATGAAGGCATTAAATGCCTCAACCACCACAACCCTCTCCTCTTTCCTCCCATCTTTCGTCCCAAACCTTTCCTCTCTCTAAAAGATTTTTCTCTCAAACTTCTCTCTACAAGATCGTGGCCATCTCGTGTTGGATTCCAGCAAATTGGGTGCCAAACGTTCCTCTCATCGTGTAGATTTCAGAAGTACAAGCATTGTGGAATTTCATCCACGAAATCTAAGGTAATATCCATTTTAAATTCGGTTTTATAGGGTTTTCTCAAGTTCTTTTGGATTTGCTATATTGACCGACACTAAACACATAAAACACTTAGATGAAGGTGTATAAATGTTTAGGTATTGTTAGGAACATGATTGTAACAGGTTTGGATCGAAAAAGGAGTTAGATGGTGCAGGTTCGTGGCCTCCTAGATCGGCCGAACCTTCTTCCATGAAGACTAAGTATCCCGAACCTGTAGCCAACCCAGGCGAACCCTGCACCGAACCCTCCCTTCCCTACAACGAACCCTGCATCACCAGTCACGAACCTGTGATCATACCTGCACCGAACCTTCTGTCCACGAACCTGGAATCTTTGGCAAACCATTCAGTAGCCGAACCTAGGTGTTCAGCGAACCTTCCATGTGGCCAAACCCTAGCCGAGCCTACGGCGACCCATGCATGTCACGAACCCAGGACAGACGAACCCATGATCCACGAATCTGTCTTGGCCGAATCTATCAGATCACAACGAACCTTAGTATGGCGAATCCTAATGCCGAACCTTGGATGTACCGCGAACCATAGAATCAGATGAACCATGTATGCATGACCATGCAAACCCACGAACCTTCAAACTCAAACAGTAGCCGAACCCTCAGGGTTCGTCAGGGTTAGAAGATGGCCGAATCTATCATTTAACCTAGCCGAACCTTAGGATTACTAGTGGGTTAGCCGAATCTAAGGCCAACTTCTCTAAAAGATTCGCTGCCCAGGACCACAAGTCGAACCTAGGAGTTGTTTAATGAGATTAGTATGGACCTAGGATCAATGAAACTAACGTTATAACCTAGGAAATGGATCGTGGACCACTAAATTTAAAAATCTCATGAGAAGTTGATCATATAAGTTTCATGCATGTGTGTACTTAAATTAGTTCTATATACATATGTGGGTACATGAACGAAGATAAAACCCTAATCATGCATGCAATTGTGGACTAAATAAGGACCATATGAGATTGTTTAACAAATAAGGTAAAATGGTTACGAGTTCATGACAATAAAAGACACAAGTTGGTTAATTGATTTGAAATCAAAGGTATTGAATTGGGCCAAAGTGGGCCCAATGGGGTTTAACTAAGCCCATTATACATTAGATGTTATTCAAATTCAAATGATGATGTATTAATTAAAATAAAGGAATTGTGAATTTATGTAAAAGTTAATTTAATAGTTTTCTAAAGCCTTGTTTAATTTGAAATGCGAATTATAAATGGCATTGGTTTCTTTTAAGTTAATTTGTGTTATAAGTTTGTTGTAATATCATTGATTGGGATTTTGTTATAAAAATAGACAATGTAATTGTCTGGATTTTAAACATAAAACAAAGGAAACTCTGCTGAAATTTCTAAAAATATTAAGTAAAACTATTACAACTAAACATGGGATTTGGGGTTATAAAAAGGGTAACTAAAATAGATGAGGTTCTAGATACACTTAGTACTAAGACACTTAGTTGCACCACACCAAGATCAAACCTTAGGCACAACGACTACTACACGTACTTATTATATTCGAATTCTATAAAATAACTCAGAACTGAAGATACTTAGCCTACAAACAAGAGAGCGTATTCTGTGATAGTACATTACACATCAACACAGGTGAGTTCATTGCCCCTTTTCTAACATTTTTGTTTTAAAACGCGGGGCTGAGAAGCATGCGTAAACTGTTTATTTTAAATTGTTTACTTAAATGCTTTTAATTTTATATGTTTACATATATAAATGTTATCCTAGACCATCTAGGAAGATTTTATGCAGGTTTACTACTAACTGATTTACTTATAAATTAAGTGAATAATCGGGTTAAACTAAAACATTTCAACAGATCAAAACATTTCAAACGAATCAAACTAAACGTTTTGACAAAACAAGTGTGTGAGTTCAAGGAATCAAACGAAACATTTTGACGAATCAAATGGGTGATTTCAATGAATCAAACGAAATTTTGATGAAACAAGTGTGGGATTTCAACGAATCATACGAAACAATCTTTGCGAAGACAATATTCAATGTTCTACAAATCAAGTGTTTGTTGAACAATGAATCAAGGGTACAATTGATCAATGAATCTAGAATTTATGGTCAACAAATCAAGTACATCTTGTAACAAAAAAAATCAGACGAATCAATAAAACATTTTCAAGGGAAAGCCTGGAAATATCAGAGATAACATATGCCAAACAGACGAAACAAAACCCTACATTTCAAGAAGTCCTAGCTAGACCGTTTGATTTGTAGGTCGTATGTTTGAGGATATTTACAGATCCCTAACTACTAATACCTAGATTGACAGAGTAGTCTACTCGAGTTTGACCAAGGCCAATCATTAGGACTTAGATTTCATTAAATGATTATTTATTTATTTAATTAATCATTTATAACTGTTTATACAATTATTGTAGTTGATCATAATGTGTGATGAACTTATGAAATCAACATAGATTTCAAACGATTGTAATTACAGGGACAACAACAGAAGGACTTATGGGATTGTGTTAAGGGTAAAAATACTTAATTATCATTAACAGCAGTGTCATATGCACATTAGTATGTGGTGGGATGTTGGCTAGGGCTTGTCCCTTACATATGCCCTATATATAAGCATACCGATGTGGATATTCCATTGGTGTTAATGAGGTTAGGGTCTTTACCTAAGGAGGTTTTCAAATCATTTTCAATTACTAAAACTATATGAACTCGCCAACCATGTGTTGATTTTATTTTGCATGACTTCTCAGGTGACGAACAGGTCAACTAGGAAGCTTATGCTTTTGGACTAGGACTTCAGATAGAAGACTTAGTATTTTTGGACCTGCATATTTTTGAAGACATCATTATACAATTTATTTCGTGTATCTTGTGTAAATACAAGATAGAAATCTATGATGTTGATGAGAGATTTACATTTGTTAAATTATAAACATACTGATGTATTTAACTTTGTAATTCTATTTATATTTAGCATTTCTCATTATATCATGTGCAATGTAGACAATCTGATCACTTTTGATTATCCCTCACGATATCGCGCCCCGGGAACCTTCCGCCCG